>QLOM01002880.1:0-39492 GCA_003313785.1 Termitomyces sp. MG148 | reverse complement strand
GCGTCACTGATTGCTGACAGCTATTCTGTTAGCTTCTGGCTACAGCTTTCTGTCCGTCGTATCAACATGAAATATACCAAGTTTTTTATGACTGCATGCGATACTTGCTGTCACCATTGATCAAAGCTGGGAAGAGTAGCATCAAAATGAATTGCGCAGATGGATGGATTAGGCATACCTTTTCCATTGTTGCTGCCTACATTGCCAACTATCCTGAGCAATGTCTTGTTGCTGGCTGCAAGGAGAATTCATGTCCTCAATGCACAGTGCAACCAGATAGACGAAGAGAGACCAACCATTTTCCTAAACAAGATCCTGCACAAATATTAGCAGTTCTAGATGCTCACGCAAATGATTCTAAACAAAAGGAGTTCAAGGAATGGTTGCTACGTTGATGACGCCTGAAAGTTGCTAAGCACTGTCCTGGTAGATGGTAAACTTAGTGCCTCACAAATGAGTAGCGTCGAGCAGTCGCTAATGTTTGAGAGAGTCCTGGGCAGGGTCCCAGAAGCCTAGTCTTTTTAGTGTAATTTGGACTTAGAGAAAGTAATGGGTTGCTTAGCAATCTAAGCTGTAAGCCTGTGAGGCACTAGGGTGCTAGGAATCGGCAAAGACTCTAGCAACGTAAACGTTGGCGACGATGTGCCCATATGGCACCATAAGACAAAAGTCAGTAAAACAAAGTTGGCGTGGTGAAGTTGGCAAGACTGTATCACTTAGCAACTCTGAGGACTTAGAATGTGCTGAAATGAGATCTGAACTGTGGGGTGTACGATTCAATAATGCTAAGACAAAATATGTACAGTATTTTATAGGTGCTAGGCTGCCATGGTAATTAAATTAAAAGGTCACTAATGAATCAATCAAAATGGAGACAAGTGTGATGGCACGTGAAAGTCACTAATTGACGTTGTCTGTTAAGTTGGCAAGCTTTAACTCATCATTCCAGTGGTGAAAGAGACCAAATGCATGGGGGCCGTTGCTAAAGCCTGAAATCCTCATGTGGGCCTGTCTCACGTAGGTTGCTAAGCGTCGGATCAACTGTAAGCGTTGCTAATATCTGAAACCATCATGTGGACCTGTCTTGCGTAAGTCGCTAAGCGTTGCTAAAGTGATCTGACGTTGGATCTTTGAGAAGCAATGGATTTTGATAGGCATTGCTAAAGGCTCTGGCATTGGTTATCACTGATCAGGGACCTGAAGAGGGCCAGTGATCACCAAGTCATGTGATCCTGCGCATTGCGTCCTATAGCCTGAGTTCGATCCCTGCTAGCTGCAAAATATAAGTCACTAAAAATAGCGCTGGTATGCTGAGCTCAGCCAGAATCTTATCAACATGCAATAAACCCATTTTGGAGGGACTTACCTCATTGCAACATCTTTGCCAGTATCACTCCCAATGTTCTCCATCAACTTCACAAAGAGATCTTCAAAGATCACCTCGTCACCTGGGCCACCACCATCCTCAGCAAACAGGAGATTGACCATGCATATCAAGCTATGACTCCACATTTGTCACTGCGTCACTTCAAGAAAGGAATATCACTCACCACTCAATGGACAGGAACCAAGCATAAGAATATGGAGAAAGTCTTTTTTGGTGTCCTGTCAAACATGACAGATGTCAAGGTCATCAGTTCTGCTTGTGCCATGAATGATTTCATCTATTACGCACAATTTGAGACCCCCACCAATGAGTCCCTAGCCCTCCTTGACAAAGCTTGGGTGACTTTCCACTTCCACAAACAAATCTTCATTGACCTGAATATCCGAGATGATTTCAATCTCCCTAAGCTTCACAACATCAAACATTACCTTGATTCTATTTAGGCACTTGGAAGTGCCACAGGATACAATACCAAGGCCACAGAGCGGCTCCACATTGACTATGCCTAGCTGGGATACCATGCAAGCAACAAAAAGAATTTCATTTCACAGATGACTTGTTGGCTGAGCCAGTGAGAGGCCCTACAAAAGTTTGATTCATATCTAATCTCATGCTGCTGTGCTAACCATTCAATCTTTCACCAGGGAAAATATCAAAAGTGGGCCCAAGAAAATAAGCTCAATTCTAAGCTACCGGGTGATGTTAAAAAACATAAAGCAGATGCAGAGTGTGTGACTTGAACACTGGATCAGGACCTCAAAGAAAAAAAACTCAATGAACAAGTGGTTAAGTACACTGACAAGGTTTTTTGTCAAGCTGCAATAGGATGGCTTGTTGCCACTGATCAGGCAATTACCTTTCTGCATCTGTTTACTACTTGTTATCTAACTGCGTTATTCAGCCCATTCAAGCTCTTGAACACCCAAAATTCAAAAACATGATTGATGTCGCATCTTGTGCTACAGAGGGAGTGAAAATTCCTGGTCAGAAGTCAATATGAGCTGCCATCAAACAATCATTTTGAGGCCATCTCAAAAATCTCAAAGCAAAACTTAATGTAAGCTAAGAATGTCTTGTATTTTCGTCAATTTAACTGTTTTATTAGGGACTCAAGGTTCTTAGAGAAGTCAGTTTGACCTGTGATGCCTGGCAAGCAGGGAACACTGATGGCTACTTTGCAGTGACTGGCCATTGGATTGAAGAGACAGCACCTATGCAATGGGAGCTCAAAAGTGCACTCGTGGGTTTCACGTGGCTTTGCAATGCTCACAATGGTGAACATCTGGGGCAAGCACTATTCAAAATAGTGGACCAAATTGGTATTGCATCCAAGATAACTTTAAAATCATGTCAAAAGACAATGTATACTTACATCCCTTTCTTAGATCGGTCACATAACATGTGACAATGCATCAAATAATTCTACGATGATACAAGAATTTGCTCAACACCTCAAAAATGTGTTTGGAAAGGAATTTCAATGGAAAAGGCAAAAAATCAAGTGAGCCCTTATTTATATGGTCCTTTTTATTATTGCTAAAAGCACTTAAGTTGCCTTGCACATGTTATAAATTTGGCTATGCAATGTCTCATATCAACATATAGCAAGACTCCACATTTTGACCCAAGAAATTCTGAGGCTCATATTCCGACATCTCGAGATGTAGTCGGATTGGTCCATGCCATTACAGTTAAGGTATAACTTTTATCCAACTCATGACTATTCTACAATGGCTGATTTCTATTAGGAACAATCATTGTCAAAAAGAAAGGAAATCTGGAGGACTATTCAAATAAAGGCTGGTGTTGCGCAACCCCTTCAACTCATTCTTGATATGAAAGTTCGATGGTCCTCCACCTTTCAAATGCTTGACAGGGCTGATAAAAATTGCACAGTAAGTATTTAATGTTTATTTTTATTTTTTTATTAATTTACTATAGCACATTGATACTTTTGTTGATGAATTACGTTGGGAGGAGACCGATACTTCAAAGCGTGACAAAATATGAGCATTAAAGCTGACTGAGGAGAAATGGAAACGGGCTCACTCTTTTACAAACCTACTTACGGTATCTGCTCTTCTTTTTTAGCTTGTCACTTGTGTTGTCTCACAAAATCATAGCATGCAGACAATGCACAGCAAGCCTTTTCATCAGATTGAGTTTCAACTCTCCATTTCGCTATTCCTGCACTTGAGGCCCTTTATAAAGCATGGTCATCATGTGCTACTTGTGCAAAATATGCAGACTTTTTCTTGGCATTGCAAGCAGCATGTCAAAAAATTGATGATTATTACGAGAAGACAACAAACTCACCTGCATATATCATGACTATGAGTACATATAGCTATTCCATAAATTTGTTGCTCTTATAGATCATTTCCAGTCCTTAACCCACATAAAAAATTATCATACTTCACAAAAAATTGGTCAAAGGAACTCCAAATGGATGTTTTGAAATGTGTCAAGGATGTAGTAAGTTGTTTGTTTCATTATCTATGAACACCATCTTCATTATACAAAGTTTCAGGAACGTTTTTACCAATTTAATGATCCCAAAAACTCCACCAAATACAAGGAGCTGAAATCACCCTTGAGGGGATTGAGAGTCTTGTTACATGAACTCAGTGATGATAAAGATGAGCAAGACGCCTTGGATCATACCTTAAGCCTTTCTGAGGATCTCAACCAACCCTGGTTGCGGTACTTCAATGAATATGTCAACATGAAAGAACAAGTGCCAGCAGGCTGGACAGCAGTTGAGTGGTTGTCAGGGGACCAGTCTCCGGACCATGTCCAACTCTACTCCAAGCTTAGTCTGACAATACGCCTATTCCTAGCAGATCTGACCGGCCACTTGGCCCACCCTTTCTCCTTCCGTCTCTTAGTAGTCAGCCTTGATGAGTCATATGCATGGACCTTACTCAGCATCGATTATTGTTAGTCATACTCCTTTACATACCGGGGCCCAATTAGTAAACAGTATTAGTAATAGCACAGCCACCGATGTAGTATATATAGGCAGCCTGTGGATAGAATATCCCCAGGCTGAACAATAGCAGTGTTCTTCTGGCCTACACACCGAACCTACTGTAAGCTCTCTAGCGACGTCCGACCGCTCGGTTAGCCTTGTCGGTCCCTTGCTTGACTCTTGCCTGCCTCTACGCCCGCTCGACTCCTGCTTGTCACCAGTGCTCGCTGGCTCTGTGGAAGGAGTTCTGCAGACGTTAAGCGTTCCCCTTACAGTGGTGGAGAGTAAGTTTTTATAGGCCAATCCTAACTGTTATTTACACACTATAGATCAATTCTTGCCGTTTTCATCCTGCTTGGGCATCTCTGGCTCATGACTATTTAGCAATCATGGCATCATCTGTTTCCAGTGAGCATGCCTTTTTGCAGGGTGGATTGACAATTACCAAGGGCCAAAATTGATTGAAAGGAGATATAGTTGAGGCATTACAGTGCTTGAAATGTACTGTACATCATGATCTTCTTTTTCAAGAACCTGGACCTATGTCGCTCAATGAGATTGAGCTGGAGAAGCTTGAGAATGAAGAGATCAATAGTAGGAAAGGGTTGGAAAATGAGGAGGGTTGGGATGAAGTGCTTTCAGATGACAACGGTGGTTTTGACATAGAGGTTGATCTTGATTCTGACTAGTAAAAATATGTTGATTTTATTCTACTAAAAGCCATGGCCTGAGCCAAGCCAAGCCAGAGCCAGGCTGCCATTTGGGGCTTAGGCTTGGCCCAGAGTTTGGTTGGGCTAAAGCCCTCTTAAGCCAGGCCAAAGCTGGGGCTTTTGAGCCAAGCTGGGCCAGAACATCTCTATTTGGCAATGGCAGGAACCTAGAATATGACAATGTCAGACACCCAGAAAAACAAGGAGGGGGAATCAAAAACTTGCTCTGGTGCTGTGGACTTGTTGTGTAGGATGAGACCAAGTGGGAGGACAGTAGTAAGCGATCTCTTTGACTTGGATCCGCTTTTGTAAGGGCAACCTCTGGAGGCTATGGCTCAGTCACACAGCTGGCAGAGGGAAATCCAAAGTATATATAAGTAATACAACAATAACTACTCACCTGGCAGAGGGAAATCCAAAGAGAACAAGTCTAGGGATTCCCTATGCCAGGAGTGACGCTTCCAAGGCTCCAGAAGCATGGGAAGTAACTGTATAGTATGACAAAAGCCACAATAAAATTTATAATCTAAAAAAGGAAAATCTCCGAAAATAATCAAAAACTCGGAAATTGCCATTGCCAGAGGTCATGCACATGTCTCATGTGACTTGCTTAGTAATTTGGAGGCTAGCCTCAAGATGACTAAGCCTCTGGAAGCGGTGGCTACACTTGTTTGAATGATAACTAAAGAACCAGAGCACCTCAAGGGCTGAGAATAGTACCAATAGATAGTGTTGAAGGAATAGAAGCAGTAAAGTAAAAGAGTGACAGCAGAAATAGGGAAATAAATAGAGGAAGAATGAAAGAATAAGGAGTGGAAGAAGGGAGAAATGAGGAGTCCCCTGACAGCTTTTCCAGGGCAGCTTCTACATCCTCCAGGTCTTTGACCGTGAATGCCGCACACAACTTGGCCGACTTAATCATACAGAGTTCCTGCAAACCTCTTCCAATGAATTGCCGACTCTTGCATGCAAAAGAGAAGGAAAAAAACATCATGCAAATGAGCCACTGGCATTGCATCTGCAAAACTATCAAGCTTGTGGACAACCAAGTTCTCCTCATAAACTGCCTGTCTGGCTCGTACCTTGTCAAAGTACCTCTTGAGATCATAAAGGCCCTCCTGGAACATACAATGCTGTTCAGAGTTCTGGCTCATCGCATTTGCGCCCATCCTTGACTTGAAAAACAGAAACAGCAATTCCTCCTCAATGGTCAGCGCCAGCTACATGCAATGCAATCAATACCCTTTTTTTTTTAGAAAGTGTCCCCAACTCAAGCACGCACAAGGGAGTCACGGAAGAACACAACCGCTTTGACCTGGTCTGGTGCGCTTGGATTTTTGGCGTGTGAATATATTGTGCAATATCGACATCTCGCTATTACATTACCCAGTCAATACTGACCAGTCATTCATGGAGGAAAGCAGAATCTACCTACATAGCCTGCCGGTCAAAGATATCCTCCCACATTCTTGGAGCACGCTCTGCATCATCAATTCCACTCAGTTGACAAAGTTGCACAGCTACGTACAAAGCAAAGCAAATGATGCAGGCATAACGGTACGCACATATGTATGTACAAAGGAAGTAAATTCAAGCTTATCCTGACATCACCGCGTGATGAATCCCAGGATCAAAAAATCAATATGGTGTTGAAGAATGCCTCGTCCAAATCATACAATATGTTTTTCTTTTATTTATCTCTTTATTTGCTTATTCTATTCTACACTGTTTGGTATTTGTATCACTTTACTTACAAAACTTAAATCTTTTTTGGATAGATATCTATGACATACAAAAACGTGAGCCCTCAGTCAACAATATATATTTGGAGTGACTGAGGACTTATACCATAACTCTACAGGTTATCGGCCCCATTAGCACTCCTACTGCCGTTGAGCCACTGCTCCGGATACACAGACTCACACATTACACTTACCTCCACATCCACATCCACACCCACAACAAAAAATGACATCTACAAACTTGTTAAATCCACCGACGTTTCCCGAAGAAGCACATTTCAATAGGACAAATTATACGACATTCAAAAACCGGGTCCTCATAGCGGCCAGGGCACAAGGAGCCCGTGGCTACCTAGATGGAACTATCAAAAAGCCTAAAATTGACTCTGATGCCTTCGACACAAAAGATGCCTCCAACACAAAAGTAGAGGTGAAACTCACCAAATGGTCATTGAAAACCCCCTCTCTGGAAGAGTGGGAAGAGAGGGACGCATGGATGCTAGGCTTGATTATCTACAACACAAAAAAACCAATAGGACTTGGGATAAGCATGGACAACCCTGACTGAAAACTATGGAGTGTTCTTTGAGATAGCCATGATGAACGCTGAGAAGCAACTACGTGCCACATGTTGAACCAATTCTGAGAGCCTACGCAATAGTAAGTTGAATCCTCAGTGACTGTTATAGTAAGAGATAGCAACTGTATATTCTTACCTACGCAATAGTAAGTCGACTATGCGTAGAATAATCAATCGGTGTGCATGAATATAAACTAGAGCAATACTCACATCCTCAGTGACTGTCGTAGTAAGAGATAGCAACTGAGGATGTGATGCCACATCAACATGCATATAGGCCCTGCTACACGTGACCAATTTGTCCAACTGACTATAATAGACCATCCGTCTAACACAACCCCATCAGTGGTAAATTGGATAAAAAAAGGAATGAAGGAGGAAGAGAGGGAAATCAAGGAATTGTGACAATACCAAGGGCTTTAATGAATTTATAGGGTTTGCGCTGGATCAGAGCACAACCTAGTTGTTTCCCTAACAATGGTTTTGTAAAAGTTAGGCCCCTCTTTACGTGTAGTTTTCGGACCAAGTCCCAGATTGCCTCTTGGCCTGAGGCCGAGCATTCCATGAGTATATGCTCCATTGATTCTATTGCTCCATCACATGCCTCACAGAGGGCTCTTCTCTCGTAGTTTGGGATGTTGTCCCAATACTTTCCAACTTTGTAACCATTGTGCATTGTCCGCCATAGGAAAGCTCTAACCTCCCTAGCCAGGTCCTTATTTTTTAGGGACTCCCAGATCCTTACATCTGTGGGTAACTCGTCATTGTTCTCCTTTACTGCCCACCTTGTTGCGTCTAGGTGCAAAATGGTGCCTCTTCTCATTGGAGTGGGCTTCTGCTCTAAAATGCCCTTATATAGTTGGGCCTGGGTTATCTTCGCCAGCTTTGCCCCTGGCAGGGCAAATCCATTAGGGGTGGACATGTCTATTTGGTCGGGGGTCGGTTTCTTAGAACCCTCCCTAGCCAGTGTGTCCACTTCTTCGTTTCCTTCCAATCTGGAGTGTCCTTTTACTTTTTCTAACAGTGTGAGGCCTGTTCTGCTTTTCAGCGTTGCTACCAAGGCTCTCATCAGGTTTTGGTTTGCATCCCCAATCCAGCCACTATCTTCGTGTTTCTTCAGGTTATTTGTTAGGCTATCTAGCACCATTTTTGAATCGCTCAATATTTTCATCGGCATATCCTTTGGTGCAATATTTGCGGCTCTCAGGATAGCTAGTGCTTCTCCCATATTATTCGTTTGTTGTACGTCTTCTGGCAGTCTTAGGGCTTCATTTCTCTCATCATTTCTCCCAAACCAGATTCCTGCACCAGCAACCGCGTCTACTGAACCGTTGTTTGTACAGGATCTGTCTGTATATACCTCAATCAGCTCCAGGGGGGGGGCTGCTTCTCCTCGAGTAGCTCTGGTTGTTTATGTTAGTTGCTTCTGTGTTTGGCGCAAAAACTCTAAAACCTTCTTTCAGCAATTTACTTATCACAATTTCTGGGTCAAAGACTACCCCCCCGGCTTGTTTAGCAAGTGTTCTCTCTTCGTCTGTGAGTGTTCTATTGTCTATTTGTGTTGTCGGTGACCACTTATGGCCCAATTTGTTGATCCATTCCCATGCACTTATTCCACATTTGTGGGGGTTATCACAGCCCTCTTCTCTCATCTCCCGACAGGCAGTACATGCGCAGTTTCTTCTTGGTTTGTGTCCCGGGTTTAGCGTGGGATCCATCCTCTTTGCTAAATCTAACATCTCTCCAGTAGTCATTACCTTATGGACTACTCTCTGGCATATGGCCTGTGGTGAGTTCCATCTCAGGTTTTTCACTCCATTTAGCCCCAAGTGGAACCAGATAGGCATTTGTTCTTTCAGAGATCTGTCCATTGCTAGGGGGCAGAAGTTTACATTGTATTTTCTCACCGTCTGTATCATCCTAGTCAACGATGCTGGGAGGCCTTCTTCCCTCGTTCTTGCGTCTACATCTAGGGATTGCAGGAAAGTGTTGCAGTATGCGTCTCCTTCCACTTGTTTCCATTTCTTTGCTAACCTGCTGTGTATAATTTCATCTGCGACTGCTGCCCAGATAGGTCTTGTCGATCCTAGGTCTAAGTACCTTTTGACTTTCATTAGTTCAATTGCTTTGTTCCTTATTTGAATGTTCAGTAGTTTCTTACCACCTCTATTGTGTGGGAGGTAGAGTGTTTCTAGGCCTATTGTTGGGCGGCTATCTGTTCCCCATACGAAGTCCCTAATCATTTTTGTTAGGTCAGTTTCCACCTGCTTTGGCATCCCTTGTACACATGCTCTATATTGTGTTCTACCTCCGACCACCATGCCAATTATAAGCCTTCTTCCTTCTATGGTAGGCTTACTTTTGCTCCAACGTTTCAGGTCCTTAGCGATGGCCTCAATTGTAGGTGCCCATACACCGCTCTCTTCTACACTGTTTCCAATGAAGGCTCCCAGGAGTCTCGTTGCCTCTCCTTCTCTGGCTATTTTGATATCTGTTGGAATTCTGGATCCCCTTTGACTCGTTTTCCTTGTAGTCAGCAGGCATTCTCTGTGTTCCTTCGTGCCCACTGGGACTATGACTGTTTTCGGTATGTTGAACCTAGCCCCAGACGCTTTACACCATCTCTTAAGTATCTTTCTTAGGTCTCTGAAGTTGTCATGCTCTGAGAGGTATACTGTTGTGTCGTCTGCAAAAAGTGTTGCTATCAGGTTTTCTGTGTGTTGTTTCAGCTTGAATCCTCTCAATTTTGACTGTCTCAGCATTTGTGCCAGAGACTCGATTGCTATATTGAAGAGTAGGCATGACATTGGGTCTCCCTGTCTTACTCCTTGTGTTACTTTGTAGGGTGTGCTCAGTTCCCCATTTACCATTACTCTCCTGTAGGCTTCCTTGTATATTTCTTGCACAATTTTAATAAAGGTTTCCGGGAAGTTAAATTTCCGCAGTGATGCCCATAAGAAAGTATGGAGTATTTTATCGTAGGCTTTCTCCTGATCAAGACAGACTATCATCCCGTTCTTGCCTGCCTCTTTGCACCTTCTGACCATAAGGTGCGCTAGTTCTGTTTGGTCTTCTATCTTCCTACCCCTCATGAAACCTGCCTGGTTCTCATGTATTATGTCCTTTGCCACTTTGCTAAGTCTCTCCGAGAGTAGTTTTGTTAGAATTTTATAATCTGTATTGAGTACTGTAATTGGCCTGTAATTATTGGCCTCCATCCTGTCCCCTTTTTTATATATGGGGCACATCCAGCCATCCGCAAAACTTGTACCTGGTGCCATTCCATTCTTTTTGATGTCATTGAATACATCCGTTAACATTTGTGTCACGTCAAAACCTGCCTTCTCCTCATCCTTCCTGGCTTTAAATCTATCGTCCATTGCCTTCCACAGTTCCTGAGGGATTCCATCCAAGCCTGCTGCCTTCCTGTTTGGTAGTTTGTGCATGGCTTCTTCTACTTCCTCCCTGGAGATGTCAGCCCCCATTTTGTCGGCCTGGACGTCTTGGAGTTTTGTGTTTAGGTGGGATAATACTTTGTCTGTTCTTTCTTTGTGTGTCAGTTCATCTTCTGGTACGTCCTCGCACTGTAAGCTCTCATGGTGCTCTTTCATAATTTCGGACATCCTGTTTGATCTTCTCTCCAGGTTGTTATTGTCTTCACAATTCTTCCTTAGTGCCGCTATCACGTCTCATGGTTTTGCCTCACTATTCATGTTTATCCAGGGCTTTGTGAGCATTTCACCATGGATTGAGTAGCTTGCCGCAACAGTGTCTCTTGCTCTTGCAAACCTTTGTCTTTCCAGCTGCTTTATTCTATCGTCTAAGAAAGCCGCCTCCAGGTTCTTTTCATTCTCATCAGTGTTCGGGTCGTTTAATACTTTGTTTCTATCTTCATTCAAAGCCTCCAGTTCTTTTTTTATTCTTGGGACCTTTGTTTTGGAGAACTCTCTTATCACTGCTATTGCCTCCTCCTTGAAAGCTTTGTGTATTGTCTGGGGGGTTTTTGGGGTCCGTGCGCTCATCTCGTAGTGCGTCTAGGTCTTTCTGGTGCTTCATCCCAATCTTCTCTAATGTATTTATTAGCTTCACTTCTCCCATCGGCTTATGGGAATTGCGTATCTACCTTCTCCAATCCAGGGTTGCCTAGGGTGTAGAATGTTTGTGGAGATTAGTAGGTGATCTGTGTTCACACCCGTACGCTCGATTCTCCAATCATTTGTAAAGTTTACTAGGCTTTCCGATACATATATTCTATCTATCCTTGATTGGATAGGACACCCTTGCATATAAAAGGAGAAGTCTATCTTTGTTGGGTGCTCTCTTCTCCACCCATCAGCCAGACCTAAATATGTCTTCAGGCCAACCAGCGCGCTGACTGCCTGTTGGTTGTCTTCATGGGCTGGCAGTCTGTCTAGCGCGTCCTCGACCAGATTCATGTCACCTAGGATTATCTGGGGTTTCGGGCTGTTCCTCCCAGATGCCCAGTATGTCTTCAGTTCATTCCAGAAGTTTTCATTCTGTTCATGGTTGTTCAGTGCATATGTATTTACACATCTTAGGGTCTCGTTTTCGGACCATGGTATCTCCAGCATAATTGCTCTGCCTGGAATTATGTCAGTTATGGTTGCTTCTTCCCATCTTGTAGTTTTCTTATTGATAATAAATGCAACTCCCTTCGAGTTTGGTTGGTTAGCATCTATGCTCGATAGGACTTGTATCTGCCTCTTGAATAGTTCATTTATTGTTAACCTCAGTGCATCACTCATATGAGTTTCTTGTACTGCTAGGATGTCTATTTTCTGCTCTCTAACTAACTGGCACATTTCATTCCATTTTGTTCGTGTTAGGTCGGAGCTACCTCCCTTTATGTTGAAGGATGCTACTCTGATTGCTCCTCTTTTTGCTTTGCCTTTCTTTCTCCAGTTTACGGCCTCCCTTTGTTTGGGTTGGCTTTGGCTTATGTTTGTTTCTAGTTGCATCGCATTAGTGTTTACCAGCTGGGGGGCTGCGTTTCCTGGTTTTCTGGTCTTCTTGCCTGTTGGGAGCCTTCCATCCCGTCTTCAAAGTCTTTGTTTTCCGGAAGTATTCCTGTCCCAGCTGTTTGTGTGGGGTATATACCTGTTCCCCTTGGCGGGGTCCAGGAAGCCATGGGTCCATCTCCGAACCCTCCCGGGTTATCATTAAGGGCTCGACCGATGGTGAAGCCAAGGTCCTCTCCTACCCGAGAGGGGCTGTTGCCGTTGCCGTTGTATGTAACCAGTTGTGTTGTTTCAAATTCAATATAGTCAGGTAGTTGGGGGGGTGGACAATGTATGTAACTTTTTAAGGTTACAGACTTAAGCAGGATCGCTGCGTGGCACTGTCCTTCGTAAATACGATGCCACCTGGATTTATCCCAGTCCAGCAAGGGGGCGCACCAGGATTACCTGTCGTTCAATAGAACCCAGTAAATTCATCCTAGCCGTGTATCCCAAGCTCATTTTGCAGTTTGTCTACATATACTTCATTGAAGGGTGTTTTATTGGGGGGGGTCTCTCCTATAGCTATTTGACACCTTCCGTACTAGTTCTATTTAGGGCCTGCACTCACGGCGGTTACTACCAAAGTTCGGGTTGCGGCCATTGTTCCTCCAGTTATCTGCACGGCGCATATTGCGGTCTCTATCATATCCACTATTTCTATCCCCCCTGCTTGACGTGGCAAATTCTGCCATTTCTTCAATCTTCTCGGCACCTTTGTTTCCGTGCAAGCCTTCCAGGGTAACGTATTCACACTGCGGGGGGTTATGGTCTGCTCCCTTGCAGTTATAGCAGTGGAGACGGTGTTCCTCCCTTACTAGGGTCACGCTCCCACAGTCCATGTCTATGAACTTTGTGTCCTGTAGGTGTTTCATGAAGAGGAAGTAGCTGGTCCAGGTCAGTGGGGGGGGCTGCTTAAAGTATATGTTCCAGAGGGGTTTCCTTGGCTTCAAGGTTGTCGAGCGGTCGACTTGGTCTTCTCCTTTCACTAGTCGCACTTCTAGCATTTTGATTATGTCGATCGCCGGCTCCATGTTGTGCTGTGATGTCTCATTGCTTATAATTCTGTTCTTCAGCATTGTCACCGTCGTCTCTGCTTCCAACAGGGTTCTGTGTATAATTTGCGTTGCAGTGATTTCCGAGTCTGCAACAGCCTCAGCGGTGCGAATGCTGAGAGTGAAGCCCTCAATTGTGCATAGGAAGCGTGGTGTGGGTGGGCTATAGGCTAAGAAGAATGCTGAGGCTTCGGGGGTCGAAATTATGGGGTGGGCCGTGAGAATGTCCCGAGTTCTGTCAGAGATGTCGGAGACTAGGAAATGGTAGGGAGGTTTGTGTTTTTTGTGGCGCTTTTTCGAGACTATGTCCTTTTCTGGTTGTGGGGTTGACAGTTTCGGTTTCTCCCCTGTCATACGCTCGATGAGTTCTTTGAGTTTCTTGCACGTCAACATCAGGTCTCCGTCTTTGCTAGCTTGCCAGTCCCTTACCCATACCTTGGGTTCTGGGTAGTTATCGAAGTGCTCGCGCTGTCCTGGGAGCAGATTGTACCAGGGGGGGGGTGGAGAGGTGTATTACTGGGAAACCACCTATGGGTTTGGGGGTATGGATAAACTCCTTCGAGAGCTGGGGGGTGTTCCTCCAGGTAATCGCCTGTTGCGCTCCTGGTGGCGTCTGAGTGGGGGTCTGGTTAGTTTGCGCCTTTATGGTACGCTTTGTATACCAGACTTTGCCGCTCACGTTGCTTCATGTGGAGGCCCCGTCCAGGATCAGCTCCTGTGAGCTTCTACTTCCTGGCATCGGTGAAGAGGGAAGGGGGGTGTTGACCATTGTGTCATCTTCATCCAGGTCCATCTCCTGTAGCGCTCCACCTGTGATAGATAGCTGTGACATACTCGGGGGGGGGGAGGAATGTTCAGGAGAGCGGGGTTGTTATACTCAGCCTCGTATTCTTCCATGTCTGAGTTGGTTCTGGGGGTGTCAAGGTGTTGTCTTTTCTTTTCGTGGTACTTGGCACCGCTCTGCTTGGTTGGGCTGGCGGACAGAGCTCGTTTTCTTTGTTTGTCCGCTTGGGTCATGGACAGAGGGGAGGATTGTGGTAGGAGAGCCGCCTTGTTTTTCCTTTAGTTTCCGGTATTTGCTAGTTTACCGTTTGTCAACCCTTTGCCACATGTTTGTTTTTTGGGTGTCCGGTCTCGCCTGGGTTGACGTTGGAATCCCAATTGGGATATATGACTGAAAGTTCAGTGAGGTTTGGACTCCATTATCGGAAGGGGTCTCAACCTACACTGGGTGTCAAGGGATGGCCTAGGGCCCTTCTCCTTCCGCCTAGGCGCTCGGAAGGGAGATGATATGGGGGGAGGGCCTTCTCTGCATACCAGGCAGCTTCTCTGTTAGGAGGTAGTAGCAGTGTGCATACTGGCGTGCTAGACGCAGTTGCGGCATCCAGTCGGGCTGGAGCACATGGTGGTTTATGTTTAAGGGTCCCCTCCATAGTGTAAGTCTTTATTGAGTGGTTTTGTCAAGATATCAGCAACCATATTGGATGTGGATATCCAAGAAGAAGTGAAAGACCCAGTGCAAAAGTGTTGGCATATGAAGTGGTAGTATATATCAATGTGTTTGGACCGAGAAGTTGTAGAGTCGGAATTGGCGATGTCCAGTGCACTCTTATTATCGCAGAAAATAGGAAAAGGGCAAGGAATATGTTAGGAATGGCCAGCGAGATCATACGAATGTGATAGATGTGATACACGAACAATGGTCATTAAGCCACCAAGCTGGCCACCATATTGCTTTGTCCACACACATACATATAATCCGAACACCACATAGAGTACCCTCAGTTTGACTTACACGCAACTGAGGGTACGTTACAATACAACTTGTCTACACACACCATACTCACTCATACCTAGATTAAACTTACGTGTATTTGATCTAGGTACTTACAATATAGTTTGACTTACACGCAACTGAGGATTAAACTTACATGTATTTGATCTAGGTGTGAACCACCCATCGAATAGTCTATACCAGTTCCAACAGGTTATGGGCTGCTGCTGAGCAAAAATACTTGACGAAGTACTTTTTTGCTCGTTGGAACGCTCACGAAACGAAGCCGTCTACATCGGATTTTTGCCTTATGGAGCTGCCTCTCCGCCTCGCCCCTTTGTCTCCTGCCAGGAACACCTGCATCGCCTCTTTTCTGCTCCCGATTTGGAACAGATAAGATTATTATTGTTCTCAGATTAAACACTGCTGCCCCTGCCCTGCCCCGCCTGCTCTGTCCATCCCAGAAATGCCTAGCGACTCTGCTAACCCTTCTATCCACGCAATCTCTGTGCGTGGAGCTGACTGGAAGCACGAGAAATTCAATAGAAACTCTGCAACCGCGAATTTTACAAAATGGACTAAAGATCTCCAGATTCACCTATCTCTGCTCGGGCTGAAAGCCTATGTCTTTGAGCCCCTCACGTCCCCCCCCAGCTCCCTCAACAAACCAACAGCATACCATAACTGGTGTTTGAACGACAACCTTGCACGCGCTGTCTTGCTCACAGCCCTCGATGACTCCGAGTATGATGGCCTGGATGAGAGTAAGACCGCTGCAAATCTCTATGCTCAAGTCAAAACTCGTGCAGAGGGAGAGGGCCCAGTTAGGATGATCACCTTGATCCAGGAAGTACTGAAGATTCAGTGCTCCCCGGCCAAGCCACTCCCAGCAACAGCGAAGCGGATCTGTGACATAGTCAATCGCATTTTCTCAATCCAGACACTCGACAAAGACCTCTTCAAGTGTGTCGTCCTCCTGAACAGCCTTAACAGCCCCCAGTATGAACTGATCCAGGCTCAAGTTTCCCGTGGCCTTGCCGATGCGACCAAGGACCACCCGTACAACTCTGACCAGATTCGGAAACTCCTTGAAACAGTTCAGAACCTCAACGTACTTAAGACCTCCGCATCAGGGCAAGCGTCTGACACTGCACTTGCCGCCATGACAAGGGGCAGGTTCCGCTCCAATAAACCCTGGCTTCCTGGACACAACCACCCCGCTGGTGTAAAATGCTGCACTACGTGCGCCACCCACGGACGGCCCTGTGCAGGTCACGACACACGGTTCTGTGCTCACCCCGGCGGCGCCATGGAGAAACAAGGCATTAATGCCACCCACGATGCCGCCTGCGCCGCCACTGCCAGCCATGGTCAGAGACAAGCGAATGCCCCTACTGCGAAAGTGTATACTCAGCTGACAGGCCCAAAAGGGAAGGTCTATCTGGTGGAGGAAGATGACCTTGGGAAACTGCAAACTCTGACTGGTACCCCGGCCCCGGCAGGTTTTGCTGGCCTTGCCACAGACACTCTACCCTCCATCGACGATGCTGAATGGGAGGGTTGGATGGCCACCATAGTTGAGGAGGAGATATTGACCTCGATAGACTGGTCAAAACATACCAACCACGGAGCCAACCAAGAACCCGAGACTGCCCTCATCACCACTGCAGAGCGACCGTACACATTTCCCCATACCAATCCGATTTCCTCACACTCCAGCCAATTACCCCAAAGGACATAAAAGGAGTAGGAGGATCAACTATTTCAGCCCGAGGAATCGGATGTATTAAGCTACATACCGCCGGAGGTGCATTACTCAAGCTCAAGAATGCACTCTATGTACCCAATTCCACTGTTTGCCTGATCTCCGTCAGCTGTATCTCTGCAAACAACAACACGTACTCATGTTTTGACAACGAAAAGGTCGAAATCGTGGACCGCCATACAAACAGCGTCATTGCCAGTGGCCCGATGATCAAGGGCAAAGGACTCTACACGATCAACCTCTCCCACAACACCATCGAACACGCATACGTCGCCCACAATCAAGCAGACATAGAAACATGGCACCGCCGCCTGGGCCATGCGAACTATCAATCCGTCCTTCAGTTAGCCCGCGATCGGAAGATCAAAGGTGCGCTCTCACCCCCTTATCCACCCCCACCTAAATGTGACGCTTGCATTCTTGGGAAACAGACATGAACGTCGGTCCCAAAGGTGCGAGGGGAAGGGAGGAGGGCGACACGAAGGCTTGAGATAGTGTGGGCAGATCTGATGGGACCTGTGAATGTACACTCGCGGTCAGGAAACCATTATGTATTAGACATAGTGGATGATTATACCAATATGCCCTGGTCCATTCCTCTGAAAACAAAGGGAGACGCGTTTGCCACACTGAAAACCTGGGAAAAGGCTCGCAAAAATGAGACCGGGCTCAGGGTTGGCAGGTACAGAACCGGTTTCGATGGAGAGCTCAACAGTAATGAGATGGAGAACTGGCTTGCCACAAGAGGCGTCCAAATGGAACGAGGTGCACCCTACACATCAGCACACATCGGACGAGTCGAGAGAATGCATTGCACACTCATGGGAAAGGCAAGAACAATGAGAATCGACTCGGGGTGCCCAGATTATCTTTGGGACGAGTTCTACTTAACCGCAACACACCTACACGCTAAAACACCTACCAAATCACTTGAAGGGAAGACACCCTATGAAAAATGGTTCAGACGTGAACCAGATTACTCCTATATGCAAGAAATTGGGTGCCGCGCGTTTGTACTCATCCCAACACACAACCCTAAACTGCAACTGCGCTCTATCAAATGTACACTGATCGGGTATGGCCAGACTTCCAAGACCTATCGGTGCTGGAGCAGACGCAAGGGCAAGGTATTCCAGACCTACCACGTAAGGTTTATCGAAAGGCACGAGTCACAAACACCCAAGCAGCTTACCAAGTCCACCGCCGAAGACAAAACACCCCCAATCCCAACACTAGAGGATCTTGACAAGTCCGCAACCATAGCCCCTCAGGAACACGACGACGATCTTGGTGGACTTGAGGTCACGATTACTGGACCAGCCACTACCCTAGAACAACTCCAGCCAGACAACGACAATGCCAAACAACACCCTGCCCTGAGAAGATCGACCAGAACCCGTCAACCCACAGAAAAGGTCACGACTGAAGGAAACAGAGCGCCTACACGACTCGAAAGGATAATGGAGGATGTGAGGGAAGGTGAGAAGAGAGTGAAGGAGGCGAGGATGGAAAGAGCGGCAGGACAACAAGCAGAGGAGGAGGCACCAGCACAGCCAAACACAGCCACTGAACAAGCGCCTGCGCCCACGAACGCTGAACCTGAAATCGAGATTGACCCTGATCGCATCCTTGCAGCAATCACGCAACTCGGCGACATCGAACCCTTGCCAGTAGAGACTGAAGAGGAGCCCAGAACGTGGAAGGAAGCGCAGGAAGGTCCAGATGCAGCGAAATGGGAGGAGGCATATCGTGAGGAACTCAAATCTCTGAAAGACATGGGCATCTATTGACTGGTACCTCGCTCAGCCGTCCTGAGGGGACAAAAGGTACGAAAGGGGCGCCCTGTGTTTAAGATCAAACGAGACAAAAACGGGAACCCAACACGGTACAAAGTGCGCCTAGTCTTCAAAGGGTATGAGCAGGTCCATAGAAAGGATTACAACAAGACCACTTCCCCAACGGCGTGCATGGAGTCTTGGAGAGTACTGTTGCATATTGCGGCAACAGAGGGTTGGGACGCCATGCAAATCGACGTGAAGACAGCCTTCCTGTACGGCATCTTACCGGACGATGAGGTACAATATATGGAGCAACCAGATGGCTTTAAGGAGGAAGGAAAAGAGGACTGGGTGTGCAAACTTGTAAAAGGGCTGTATGGAATGAAGCAGGCTGGCAGGATATGGAACCAAACACTCCACAAGCGCATGACAACATGGGGATTCACTCGACTCACCTGTGAAGCCTGTATGTATTACAGGAAATCAGCTACCAGTACAGTAATAGCAGCCGTTCATGTTGATGATTTCCTGTCCATTGCTAGCTCCAAGGACGAGAACAACCGATTCAAGAACCAGATGCGCAAAGCATGGAGCATATCAGACCTAGGCACCCCCAGATACCTTGTCGGCGTCTCTATTGAGTGGGATCGTAACAACAAGACCGTCTCCTTATCACAAACAGCCTTCATAAATCGTGTCGTACAACAGTTCGGACAGAAGGACACGCACCCCCTGTCACTCCCCATGGAGCCTGGCCTGAAGCTCAGACAACCACAACGAGACCATCAGACACAGAGCGAGCAGGATGACATCGCGAAACTCCCCTACCGATCGCTCGTTGGATGCCTCCTCTGCATTGCGATAGCAACTAGACCTGACATCACGTACGCCGTTCAACAACTATCCCAGTTTCTAGACAACTACGATAGAACGCACTGGAACGCAGGCATCCGACTAGTCAGATACCTGAAAGGATCGAGTAACTTGAAGCTCAAAATCGGCGGTTCCTCAATCATATTGCGGGGATTCACCGACGCAGACTGGGCAAGCTGCCCAGATACTAGGAGGAGCACTAGCGGATATGCCTGGTCTTTGGGCTCCGGAGCCATCTCGTGGTCCGTCAGGAAGCAGAAAACTGTTGCGACCTCATCTTGTGAGGCCGAATATATGGCCGCCTACGAATCCACACAAGAATGCATCTGGCTACGTACGTTGATGAAAGGAATTGGTTGGGACTTCACTGCGCTACCTACCACCCTATTCTGCGACAATAAAGCTGCGATCACGCTATCTGAAGACCCAACGTCTCACGCTAGGGTCAAACACTTCGACATCAAATACCACTTCATTTGAGAACAAGCCCAGATGGGAGAAATTACCATAAAATACATTAACACACGAGACAACGTGGCCGACCTCTTCACAAAAGCACTATCGAAACCACTCTTCCTTCGCCTATGGCAAATCCTCGGACTCTCCTGACGACTCCATGCAAGGAGGAGTAATGACCATCGGTTCGTGGTAAGGAGGAGTGTTAGGAACAGCCAGCGAGATCATACGAATGTGATAGATGTGATACACGAACAATGGTCATTAAGCCACCGAGCTGGCCACCATATTGCTTTGTCCACACACATACATATAATCCGAACACCACATAGAGTACCCTCAGTTTGACTTACACGCAACTGAGGGTACGTTACAATACAACTCGTCTACACACACCATACTCACTCATACCTAGATTAAACTTACGTGTATTTGATCTAGGTACTTACAATATAGTTTGACTTACACGCAACTGAGGATTAAACTTACGTGTATTTGATCTAGGTGTGAACCACCCATCGAATAGTCTATACCAGTTCCAACAGAATAGGTAGACCTATTGTTGTGATGAAGAAATGAATGGATATAGCTTCACACATGGCATGTGATAAAGACATGTACTTGGCTTCAGTGGATGATAAAGCAACAGTCTTCTGTTTCACCAAGGACCATGAGACCAGGCTTGAATATACAAAGAACGCGTAGCCTGAGACACTTCAGCGGGTCTCAGTATTCAAAGCCCAGTCCATGTTTACAGCTCCAGAGTCCACCAGAAGCATTAATCATACCGAGGGGTCTTGTTGTGGTCTCAAGAAGTTGTATTCAATTGCAAGGTTCTGAGTGCCCAATAAGTAACAAAGAACTCATTTGGCTGCCAGTAGGTGTTTGCGCAATGGGTTTGCATTAAACTGGCCTAACAACATAGCCATGAAAGCAAGATCTGGACGGGTGCAAAGACTAAGGTATAGTATAGAGCCCACGAGTTGTTGATAGTGAATCTTAAGTCCTCATCTGCAATGTCAGGTAGCGCATTTGAAGGTGGATCTGGGAGCTCCTCAATCTTCCCAACCAGGGAAAGCAATAGTGGTGATGCATCTAACATATGATAGGTAGTGAGGAGGTTGAGAATATAACCTTTTTGTGATATCCATAGTTTTTTCTTGGAACGATCTCGATCTATTCAAATGCAAAGGTACAAATTTGTGGCTCCAGAGTCTTTGACTTCAAACCTAGTGTGCATTTGGCATAATATCCAATTGTAAAGTGCCTTCGAGTTTGTAGCGTTAAGGCCATCATTGACATGAACACATATGATAATGAACAAGTTTTGTCCATCAGGCAGCATTGTGATTGAAGAATCAGGAGGAGTAGAGAAACGTCCAAAAAACACCGCGTGATCAACTGCACACCAAGTGAGCCCATAAGACTTGAGTTCTTCACGAATGACTTTGTACCATTTGTGCAAAGCCTGTTTCAGACCATACAATGCACAAAGAACACAATTGACTTTCTTTGGTTCTCATCCAAGAAGCCGGGTATTTGCTTACAATATAATTTGTGTGTTAAGGGGGCATTGAGAAAAGCAGTCTTGACATTGAATGTATAAAGGTCCAGATTAAGTAGCGTCACATAAGCCAACGTAATCTGGATGCTCATCATCTTTGCTACAGGTGTGTATGTTGTTCCATAGTCTTCTGGACGCTGGCTGAATCCCTGAGTGACTAGACGAGCTTTTTCCATACTGCAAATGATAGACCCATCGGGATTGAATTTGTGTGCATATACCCACCTGACACCAATTGCCTTTTGACCAGGCGGTAAGTCAGCCGGTACAAAGACCTGCTGTTGTTTCAGGCTTGCTATCTCTCAATCCATCGCCACCTTCCATACATCCGTGTCTGAGCAGCACGTTGCCTTGTAGTAATTCTCTGGCGGCTTGTCCAGGTTGTATTCTCTCGGAGTCTTGAAACGAGGAGGGTCAGAACCATAGAATGTATAAGCCTTGAAATTGTTGATAGCCAAGTTCTTGAAAGTACCAAGATCCATCTGCGACATGGGAAAATCTGCAGCTTCCAGGATGGAGTCAATGTCAAGCATAGCAAGTAAACCTTGATGTGGTTCTAGGCAAGCCTTCCTGTCTGCCTGGAGACAAACAGGGTGATCATTTCGTCAATGTATGTTGTCAAAATATGCGCAACCAGCGTCAGTCATGATGATGTTCCACCAAGGACAAGTTTGTTGGGGAAAAGGATCTAAAGCATGCGGAGGTTGTTGTGATGATGGGTCTGGAGTTTAAGGAATGGAGGGGATAGATTGTGAGGAAGTCGTAACAACAAGAGGGGGGGAATCAGAAGGGGAAGGAGAAGAAACGTTGTATACAGTTGAGATAGCCTGTAATTTGCCATGGATGTTCTCATTGAAAACAATGTTGTGGGAGAAGTAGTATCTACCCTGAGTGTCTTGAACACGCCAACCCAAACGACTCTCCTCATAGCCCACAAAAATTGCTTCAAAGCATTTGGGATCACCTTTTTGACGCGTTTCCTTGGGGTGTAATACAAAGCATTGACAACCCCATACTTGAAGATGTGAGAGGTCGGGTTTACTGCCCTCAACAATCTCATATGGAGTCATGAGACCAGGAAGCATAGAAGTGGAGAGGCGGTTCCATAAGTATTGCACCGTCAAAATCACGTTGCCAAGGAAAGACATGAGGAGACCAGATTTGGCCATCAGAGTCTGCGCAGTGTCCTCAATGGTCCGGATGTATCTCTCTGCCTTGCCATTCTGTTGGTGAGTGTATGCAGCCGTTAACTGTAAGGAGATACCCCTGTCATCAAAGTGATCCTTCAATCTGCCCTTGACAAACTCTTTTGCACCATTGCAACAAACCACAAAAACTTGATTGCCAGATTTAAGCTCCATGCAAGCCTGGAAGTCCTTGAAATGCTTAACCACATGATCCTTCCTTGATAAGAGGACCATACTCTCAAAGTTGAAGTAATTGTCAAGAATTGAGTGAAAATACAAAGACTTCCCGTTTGCAAAAAGAGTCAGAAAAGGACTGCAGGAATCCATGTGAAAAAGTTTGCAAACCTTCCCAGTCTTGTGGCCATGAGAATTAAATGGGCATGCAGGCTGTTTCCCCACAATGCATGGGATACAGTGGTCATTGACAAAAGGACCCTTGAACTCAACCCCAGAAACGCAGCCTTTCCTGAGGACTGCACACATTGTGTCCTGGGCAGGATGGCCGAGACGTTGGTGCCAAAGGTCAGAGGTGACAGGGACTCTCAGAAAAAGTAACGGAGTAGGCATGATAGCTGGACAAGCAACAAACGCAGTCAAGTGGGGCAGGATGAAGTTGCAGTGAAGAAATGAAAGATGATTCAGGATAGTAGTGTAGAGGATTTTATTATGGAGTTAAGAGGTAGTTGGAAAATAGATGGATGTAGTTTTTTTTGTAAAATAAAGTTTTAAATTGTGTTTGGTTATAGATCTAATAGAAAGTAAGTTGACTGGAACATCAGGAGCATGGAGACAATTGGATAGGACAAATGTGACAGTCTTTCCATCCATGTTTGCGTGGAAGCGCACCTCACCCCAAGCTAAGGTGTTCAGGGTACTGCAGTTAGCAGTGCCAACTGGAACCGCGAGGCTCGTGTTGTAAGTCCAGAACCATTTCTTGTCCCAAATGATATGAGTCATGCACCCCGAGTTGAGAACCGAGTTAAAGCGAGAAGAAATCGAAGCAAGAACAACAGGATCTGTGAACCCGACAAAAGCATGGAAAGGTGAAGGAATTGACTCAGTAGAAAAATCATAAAGGTGGAAAGCAGTGTCATTGTCAATGGTATTGAACACAGGCAAAGGTACAGGATTATCAAAACCATCAAGTAATGAAGGAGGCAAGGACGGAACCGGTGTGGGGATAGGATCAGGAACCGCAATGTGAGCCTTTGGACAAGAAAACAGCCAAAAACGTTCATGCACCTGCCCTCGTCCGAGACTTCCACTGCAACCATCCCACGGCACCCCAAATCATCCACGGCCTCTACCCAATCTTCCTGACCAACTGTGCTATTTGCAAGCTGTTCTACCTGGTACGTCAAGATGCTGTACCCTAGAGGGAGAGTGATGTCAGGGAACTTCCATTTTTAGAACTTCCTTTTTTGGTCCCCGGAGTTCTCCAGGGATTCCTGGAGATCTCTGGGATGCTCCTGCGCCTTCTGAAAAGTACTGTACAGTCATTTCCATGCCTCTGTCACCCGTGCTGATGTGCCGTGCTGTGGCAGAGGGATCCTTAGACTTGTTCTCTTCAGATTTCTCTCTGCCAGGTGATTAGTCATATTCCCTGTTGTATTATACTGTCTCTAATAAACTTTGGATTCCCCTCTGCCAGTTGTGTGACTTAGCCGCAACCTCTGGAGGTTGCTCTTACAAAGAGGACAAACCGAACCATACTGGAGGGCATAAGGTGTATGTTGGAAGAGAGCGGCCTACCAAAAGAGCTCTGGGCAGAAGCAGCAGCAGCACAAGTGCACACTAGAAACTTACTTCCATCCTCATGACACCCTGAAACTATACCCAAGGAGGCCTGGACCAGCAGGAGACAGCATGTGGATCATCTCAGACCGTGGGGGTGCTGGGTATGGACAAAGGTCCCAGAGGAACTGATCAAGTCAAAATTAGACCTGCACTTGGTAAAAGCTCGACTCATTGGCTATGTGAATAGTGGCTACAGACTATACAATCAGGGTAATAAATCAATTGTGACATCTTGGGACATAATTTTCAAGGAGGGAACTGGACATAGGGCATTAACCATCCTTGACCAGGAAGACAATGAAGCCACACATGTTGATAGCATCACAATCTCCCTATAAGCAGAATTTAGACTTGTTGCAAGTCTTTGGAATTTAGTTGGAAAGCTATAGGTGTGACTAATAATAAGCAAGGAATCTTTTGTGATGTATCACCAATGCTAACAGTACTTGTATTAAGTTGGAGTTTGGAAGTCGGTAGCAAAAAGTTGCTGGATGCTGTCAGAAAGTCGCTGGATGCTGTTGGAAAGTCACAAGACGCCCTTTAGATCTGTACTCTGTACTCTTGACTTGATCTCTGAGGAGAAAAGTTTTCTTTATTCCAAGTTATGGTACAGTTTTTATAGTACTTTTAGGAGGCAGGCGGTAGCCCCCTACCTAAAACATTACCTCCCTCCACTCCATCTTCCTCTTTCTGTTCCGCCTGTGGGGCCTTCATTCTATTACTCCTTATTTGGATGTGGGCACTTCCTCGCTGCCGCTGCAGGCATCACTGTTCTTGCCATTTACTTGGTCTGCCTCTCTGTGGCTAGCGCAGTTACTTTTTCCTTGATTTGTTGGCCTGGGGCTTCACATGTCTCCTCTCTGCTATGCTGTGAGGTTTGACTTGCTGCCGCTACCGTCCTCAGTACTGGAGTTTCTGTTTTGCTATTTTGGGGCTATTCTGCCTTCAGCGGTACTAAGCCCCTATCATCCTTTCCCAAACTGAGATTGGGACTGTTCCCAGTCTCTACCCATGTCTTAATGCAGAGTCCATCCATGCCTACTTGACCCTGAGCAGTTCCTGCCCTTTTTATAGTCATGTGTATTGGTTGATGGACATATTCCATGTTCAACTCTCCTTTGTCCACCATGTATGCTTTTGAGGCCTCCAACGCTCATAACTTTGCGTCGTTGGCTGACCAGTTCCTGGACCTTGCGCTTGCTACATCCCTTTCCTTGTCAAATGATTGGGTAGTTGTGAAAAGCCTCAAACAATGGGAGGACCATTGTGTGGAGGGTATACTGTGGGCCCATGTCCAACTTGCTCATGATCTGATGTTGGAGCGGTGGGCACAGCATCAAAACAAGCTGTGGCCCTGCGCCATTTTGCTGCACATAGTACGCAGTCTTTTGGTTGTTGGCTGATGGCTCAGCAGCAGTTGCACAGCAGCAGCAACTCTTCTCTCCCTCAGTTCCAGTTGTCTTGGCCCACTTATTGTCGCCCAGTTCTAGCATTACTCGCTCCGTCCATGGTGATATCTGCTCTAGTTCTGTCTGCAGTTCCCTGCCACCCAGTCTTGGGGGCTGCTCTTGAGTTCCCTGGCCCTTGTTGGTACGTTCCCGTCATAGTCCTGCATGCCTCCAGTCAGATTTTATTCTTTCCCAGGTGCCTCCTCCCCCTGAATCCACCTTCCATCTCCTTCAGTGGCCTCCTGCAGATCTCCTATATCCCCTCAATCCATTCCGCAATTGGGCTTATTTATCTGCCTTGACCACACATGCCCACAAACACTTTGATTTGGCTTGTGCCAAGCTTTTGTCCAGCTTCTGCCGCCTCACCATTATCTGCTGCAAAGCTGAACAACTTGTCCCAGTACCTGCAGGAGTGTGATCTGGCCCTAGAAGGCAATGTTTTGTGTTGCCTTTCTGCCGTGGCTGCCGACTCCCATCCTGCTTCCTTCAACAATCCTCTGAACTGCATTGCAGCACCATCAGGGGCTTTAGATAATTAGTTTTATTCTTTTGTACGCTGGTCTTGTAGCATCTGTTGCTCTATATCAATTTTTGTTGCGTGCTTGTTGTCTTTGTCCTAGGCTGAGCTTCTTTTTCCTGCCCATATGTCCAATCATTTTTACATTGACAGATCTCCCCATGCTAGAAGGTGGCACTGGGGGGTCCCTTCCCAAGGTCAGTTGTCCCTGACTGGGTTTTCACGTGTGTCCTCTTTTTATAAACTGCTTCCTGCCTGTGGCGCAACAAACCCTTGCCTTTTTGTTGCCCTTCCTATGCCTTTGATTGACTCTAACGCCTCTGCTGGTTTTGTGCGCTTTGCTGATCAAGTCCTAGACCTGGCAATTGCTGCATCTCTGTTGCCTGATAACAACCACACTGTAATTGAAGAGTTAGCCCTACTCTTGGAGCAGTGGAAAGAGCATTGGCAGAAGGGCACACAGTGGGTGCATGCCTGCCTTGCGCCTAGGACTTAACGGTTGATCGGTGGTCACTCCACCAGAACAAAGCCTGGCCCTGATCAGTCATCTCCTTAGTTGTTAGCATCTTGCCCCGCACCAGCTCTTCCCTTGCCATCTCACCTCCCATGTCTTATGTCTCTCTTTTCTGCAAAGCTCCTCCAATTCGGCACTTGTCAGCCCCTTCTTTTCAATGGCACGCTCCCAGCCCCTCCATCCAGAGCTGTACTTGGTAAGTTCATCCAAAGCTACCTGCTTCCATTCCGCTGACTTGCTCATTAGCCTTGTTCCCTCTCCCTGTTGCTGGCCTCTGACGCTCCGCGGCTGCTGGCCGACCTTCTTTTTCCAATCAAATTTTCTCTGTGTCGGAACAAGCTGGCAGCGCTTACTATGCAAACTTGAGGCTACCTTAACAAGGCCCATGCTAACCTGTCGGCTGTTTTCCATTGCCTGACACTGACCGACCAGGATGTGGACACCACTTCGGAGCGTATTGACACCTTGGATTGTTACATTTGAAAGTGTGAATCCGGACTTGTGTAGTAGGCTTGGAACTGGTCTCCCTGAGTCCACAGCCCTGTCCATCTTCTTTCCTTTTTGTTTTTCTTGTTCTTTTGTTAGCACCAGACAACTGAGTACCTGTATCATCTGCCATCCCTGTTATCTCTTTAGGTACTTTTTTGTAGGCTTTGATTGTTTGCTCTGTTGCTTGCATGAATAAGTCTGCATGTAGTAATGTCCACCGTTCATGCCTGTGTCATGTGATCCTGTTTTTCTTGGCGGTACTTCCCCCAAGGAGTCAGTGTGCAATGGGCATATTTCTGCTGCCCCCACGTCCTGCAGTATATAAAGCTAAGCTGCTTTGTTTTTCTCTCTTTTCCTCATGTCTTGTCTAGTTTTAGTTGCCATGGTTCCCCCTCCTGTGTTGCTGCTTTATGCCTTTGCAGTTGCCTGCACCTGTACTTTTGTTAGCTTGGCCAACCATTTTCTGGAGGTTGCACTGGTCTTTTTGTCCTCCCTGGAAAACAACCATATCCTTATTGATAGCCTCGCCGCCTTGCTTGAGGTGTGGGAAGACTGGTGGTTGGAAGGAGTCTTCTGGGCATGCTCCCATGTTGTGCAGTGCCTTCTGGTAGACCGTTGGTTCCACTACAGCCACAAATCCTGGTCATGGATGGTGGTATCCGCAGTTATAGGTTGTCTTTTCTTGTGCCACCCTGTGCTGTCTTACTGAGTCACATAGCATGCCACCGTTATTGAAGACAATGCCTTGTTGCAGAGTTAGTTCTTCCATTTGCCCTCTGTCCTTCCTTCTATCTCCCTCCCTCCGCTAACCACCATACCTGCTGCGCCCCCCTCCTTCCCTGGACCTTCTGCTCCCCCCTCTTTACTGGAGGCTGCTATAACAAGGCCATTGCTTCTGAGTAGGTTATCTTGCTGTTACTCTGTTTCCTGTTTCTACAATGAGGTTCCCTTCTAGCAATCCCACCTGCCTACTTTCCATGGTCCAGGTGACCAGCAATGTATTTCCGCCAATCTTTCCTTTTTGATCAACTTTCTCCGAGATTGCCACACCTTGTCCCATATCAACAAGCTCGCCGTTGAGCACCTAGATATTGTCTGCCTTGAGGTCCAATCCCACCTCCGTCAACTCGTGCTGTTGCATTGCAAGTTGTTCCTCTGTGAAGCGCAGCATGGCACCTTGGTGCGTTACTTACAGGAGTGCAATAGTGCTTTGGAGTGGGAGCTTATAGACCACTTGCCCAATGAAATCCAACCCGCCCACATTGATTCCCCCATGCAGCCGCGCCCTCCTGAGTCCCCCAAACTTTCACGGATCCATGTCCATAGTTACGTAGTTTTGAGCTTCTGAATAAACCACCCATTTTGTCTGCCTGTTAGACGTCTTCTGTTGATGGTCTCCTGTTGATCTGTGCTTCCTTTCTAAATGGGGTCTGCCAGTTGCATGCTAAGTTGGGCTGATTGATGCCAAAGTTTGGGTGCTTTTTGCGCTTTGGGGGCGACCCTGGTCTTGCATATGTTAGACGCCGTCCTCCGCTCCATATATATGCAGTCCCTTATTTCAAAGTGCAGTATGTCTTCTTTGCCTGACTCCTCCATTCCACAGGTCACCGTTCCATATGCACGCGCATTTGTTCTTATGGCGGACACCTTACTAAACATCTTTGTTGGTACCACCACTGCCAAGGAACTAGTCTCTGGACCGTATCCAACTCTATTCCGAGCTTAGTCCAACAATATGCCTATTTCTAGCAGATCCGACTAGCCGCTTGGCCCACCCTTTCCCCTTCCATCTTGTAGTAGTCAGCCTTGATGAGTCATATGCCTGGACCTTACTCAGCATCAATTATTGTTAGTCATACTTCTTTACATACCAGGGCCTGATTAGTAAACAGTATTAGTAATAGCACAGCCACCAATGTAGTATATAGGCAGCCTGTGGAATAGAATATCCTCAGGCTGAACAATAGCAGTGTTCTTCTGGCCTATCCACTGAACTGACCATAAGCTTATCTAGCGCCGTCTGACTCTCTGTTAGCCTTGCTTGCCTCTTGCCCGACTCCTGCCTGCCTCTGCGCTTGCTCAACTCTCACTTGCCCCTTGCATTGCCGACTCTGTGGAAGGAGTTCTGCAGATGTCAAGCGTTCTTCTTACAACCACCACTACCAACTATGACCGGGAGATTGTTACCAGTTTATCTGCCGTACTCATGACGTTTGACTCCCTCATGTCACCCTGTCATGCCGAGGCGCAACAACTGGTCATCAAGCGGTGGCTCCTCCATCTGCAGGAACCGTGGTTGGATGCCGTCAGTAGTGCCATCATAAGTGGGCTCGCGCTCTTGTCTTGTATTGGAGCTGACACCTTTGAGGGTAGGTGGCTGCTGTCTTGAACCAACTGTTCCTACTTGACAGGACCGTCTACTGGCTGCTGCCTTGCCCTGTCCCAGGGCCCTCCGTTCTGATTGATTTCCCTGACTTGCATTCTTTGCCTGTCTCATTGCAAGTGCTGTCCGCTTCCCCCACCTTGCAGGATTCCCCTGCCTCCTCGACCACGCCATTTTGCTCCCCTTCCCCTTCTCAACCCAGTTTGCCCATTCTTATGGTAAGTCTGTCGCCATTGTTTTGTGTTCCGTTTTGGTCCTAATTGTTGCCTAGGAACGCTTGCTATTGCTTCATAGTGCTACAGATTGGCAGTGGCTCCCTGCCGGCCTGCCCTTCCTCATGGAACTAGCAGAGCCATGTCGGGCTCTAGCACCTCCAGAATTGAGCATGAGTTTATGCTGCTGCTGTCTGGGTGGATGCCAAAGCCGCCCATCACCAGTTGGCACTTTCCCACCAAGATGCTAATATCATCACAACCTGCATAAATGCCCTTGTTTGCTATTAATGGTAGTGCAATAGTGCCCTGGAGTAGCAGACCAACAACCACCTCTCTCCTGATGCCTTTCCCAACATACCTGCCAATGCCCCGTCTTCTCTATACCTAGCACCTGGCCCATAGAGTAGGTGTGTAGCCTTGTTTTCTTTTAAATCAGAATCTTCATGCTTTCCATTCTTTTCTTTCCAAGTCCAATCTATATCCATTTCTTGGTATGTCATGTCCCGTTTTGTTTACTTGGTTGTTGTCGTTGCTGGGTATATGTGTTGAGGACCTGTTGCATTGCCTTCTTGAGTATCTTTTGGTAACTTTCTTTCTTCCCTTTGAACTTGTCTTTGCTGGTTCCTAGCATCTGCTGTCCTTGTTACAAGTGGCAGCCTTTGTTGTCCATTTTTGTTATTCAGCTTCCTTAGTAGAGAGTCTATAGGCATGGTGCAACCCTATGAAGGCTCTGGTAGCTTTGTTTCGATTTCGTGCCTTATTTCTATAAAGGCTCGTTGTTTTCCTACCTTTACCACGCCATTCTTTATGTCATTGGTGCCTGTCATTGATATTGCCCACCTCCTCGGAGAGGCCACCTGTACTCTTGTTAGCTTGGCCAACCCTTTATTGACCTCAATTCTGGCCTATGCCAATGACCCCCTGAATGATCACAAAGTCGTTGAAGACCTTGCCGTTTTTTACTGGTCCTGCACTTCTGGCCAGGGCCTTGGCCTTGGCTGGCTCTGGTTAGACCAGGTGCAGTGCCTCCTTGTCAAGCGGTGGAGGTGGCATGTGGGCGGCTTCAGTATTTTGCAAAGTGTCACAAGCTGCCGATAACTTATTTTGCAAAGCATCACAAGCTGCCAATAACTTAGGGCTGCCCCCTCTTATCCTACCGCAAGCCTCCTCTCATGGGGACCATCTTCTTTGCTTATTTTGGTTTCTTTTACTGAGTCTTCTGCAGTACGTGTTGCTCTGTTCACTCGTCCTCCTTACCCATTTCATGGTTTTTTGTCCTAGGGTCATTCTTCTCATTTGCTGACTCTACAATTTTCTGATGTTCCTGAGCGGCTTCTGCCCGCAATGATGCCTGAAAGTCGCTAGGCACTGTCTGGGTGAATGGTAAACTTAGTGCCTCACAAATGAGTAGCGTTGGGTGGTTGCTAATGTTGAGAGAGTCCTGGGCAGGGTCCCAGAAGCCTAGTCTTTTAGTGTGGTTTGGACTTAGAGAGATAAAGAGGTTGCTTAGCAATCTAAGCCAAAAGCCTGCAAGGTGCTAGGGTGCTAGAAGTTGGTAAGGACTCTAGCAACGTAAACGTTGGTGACAATGTGCTTGTATGGCACTATAAGAACAAAAGTCTGCAGGCAAAGTCGGTAAGGTAAAGTCGGCAAGACTGTATTACTTGGTGACTCGGAGGACTTAGAATGCACTGAAATGTGATCTGAACTGTGAGGCATATGATTCAATGATAGCTAAGACAAAATATGTACAGTATTTATAGGTGCTAAGTTGTCGTGTTAATTAAACTAAAAGTCACTAATTAATTGATCAAGAAAAATAATAACAAGTACAATGGAACGTGAAAGTTGCTAAGCAACGGTGTCTGTCAAGTCAGCAAGCGCTAACTCAATATCCTAGCAGTGAAAAAGGTCAAATGTGTGGGGACTGTTGCTAAGGCCTGAAACCATCAAGGGGCCTGTCTTGAGTAAGTCGCTAAGCATTGGATAAGCTATAAGCGTCACTAGAACTGATCTGACATTGGATTTTTGAGAAGCACTGAGTTTTGATAGGCATTGCTAAAGGTCCTGAAGTCGGCTATCTCTGATTGGGGACCTGAAAGGGGGCCAGGCTGAAGTCAGATGAGCATCAGGTGATTGCCAAGTCAGGTGGTTGCCAAGATCCTGTGGTTGCTAAGTCTTGTGATTGCCATGTGACCAGTAGCTCATCATACTGCCAAGTCAGATGGTTGCCAAGGTCCCGTAGTCACCAAGTCAGGTGGTTGCCAAGTCCCATGATCTTGCACATTGCATCCTGTAGCCTGAGTTTGATTCCTGTCTGCTGCAAAATATAAGTTGCTAAAAATAGCACCAATGTGCTGAGCCCAGTCTGAGGCTTACACTGCTTTGCCATATTCCATCAATTTTTGCCTTAGTCAGGGTCAGCTTCTTTGTCAATGGAAACAGTGCTGTACTGCCCTAAATGATGCTTTTGCGGGTATTGGGCAAGCCTGTAATCAGCTGATTGTTGCGCATTGTGATCTTTGGAAGTTTGGCAGTTGGTGTCTTGTACTGCTTTGGTATGAGCAGGAATGTGAACATGCTTATGAGTGGCAGCACTGCCAGGATTCCGCTTATCATACTTTGCCTAGTCCTGCTAAATCTTCCTAATTCTTGTCTTAGTAGCTCAAGTTGTATTTAGTAGTTTCCACTCCATGTGTAGTGTACCTCCATTGTCTTCTCCCTTTAGCTTCTTCCCCAAACTTAAATTTCTGACTGCCCCCAGTCAATGATTGATTGTCAAGTATGTTCCTGAATGATGCTGTCCTTTATTCTGATGGGGCAAGAAGCACGAGCCTGACAGGGAAGCCCACCGTCTTATTTAAGTGCCTTGTGGCAGTCCCTATAAGTAGCAGGTGCCAGGCGCGCATCCTGCCATCTCGTGCCATGCCTGAGTCTCTCGTTGATTCTTTCTGTGCGTCCCTTGCTCAGCAGTATATCACTCAGGCCAATGAGGCTCTGGACTGGTTTGCCAACCTTCTCCTGGGTGGCTGGAATGATGAGGCTGCTGCTCTTGGCCTCTTTGGCATGATTGGCAATTGGGCCAGCCTTGATGGACATAGCATTGAGTGGCCAAGATATGTCAAGGCTCATTGGGAGTTAATTCACCACTGGGCCCCTCATAGGCATGAGCTGCAGGCACGCCGCCTTGAGGACATGGTGGTAAGCCGGCCGTCCTTCCATTTTTTCATCCGCCCAACCGTTCTGACTGCCTCTCCTCAGCTTCCTGAGGAGTGGGCCCTTCTCGCTCTTAATGCTCTGCCTGCGCTCCCCGTTGGTCTGTCTGCTGCATCTGGTCCACTCGCTGCCATAGAGCGCCGCTTCTCTGCTGTTGAAAAGGGTAAAGGGCAAGCCCCTGCCCCTGCCATAGGTTCTTTCTTGGTTTTCACTGGCATTACCTTGGTTCTTGACTTGAACTGCATCCATGGAATGGTGCTGACTGGTGTCAAGACTGTTCTGGCATGATCCCTTTGCCATCCCACCCCAATAGTAGGAGATGACGTGGCTCACATCCTATGTGTGCCTTCACTCTTCTTCCAGTTTTTTCTGTTCATATTTTATCACCAGTTTTCTCCAGCCAAACTTGCTTCCTTTATCCCTCCGCTATGTACCCATTGTCTTCATCACAACAACCCCGCTTGGGGGGCCAGCATGGATGTTCCCGCTCGCAAGGGTACCATCTGCCTCACCGACTATTCCACTCATCAATGCACCCTTGAGGAGCAGGGTCTAGTAAGTTTTCCCTTGTTCCCCGTGTTGCTGTTCGTGGTTCTCACACCCTGCGCAGTGCAATTCCTGCATAATCAAGAACATCGACTGCCTCTGCTGGTACCCAGGTCCTCACCATCCCTGCCATCCATGTACAGTTGGAGCCAAACACTGTACCTGGTCCGGGGCAGGTTTATGTAACTGCAAAGCTGCTGGTCACAATACCGTAGGTGTAGCCTTCTGTGTTGCCCATATCCATGCTGCTTGAGAGTTCCTCCAAAGCCAAGGCCAGGGCCAGGAGATTGAACAAGGCTTCCTGGCCGCTGCCAATGTCCTTGCCTGGCCTCCTCCCCTGAAGTGTAAACATTCTGCCATTAAGTCTGCTCCAACCATCGATGATGGTTCTTCCAACGGGGGCAAGTATGCCCCACCTTCAAAACAATCCTGCAGTAGCTCCACACCCCCTGTGGGGCCCTCAACGCACACTCTCTGACCCCATCCCCCTCTTTCCAAACCTGCTTGCCTGCCACCAACTTGCCGCTTAGTACCATTTGTGATTCTCCCACCTATTCCACATAGCTATCTTGCTTATGCTATATAGTCCAGTTCTCCTCCTCTGGCCACACCTGCCACCGTCACTCTTCCTCCACCCGCCACCATTTTGCCCCTGCCCGTCGCTGTCCTCCATTCTGCCCTGTTTAGTACTGCTGATAGCATGGAGTCTTTGACTGGATTATTGGCTCCTGCAGCATTGCCTGCTCCTGCCTCCAAACACATCCCTGTCCTTCTCACCTTGGTTGCTCCCCCTCAGCCAGAAGTGCTCCCTTTTGCGCCTCTCTCACTGTCGCTTCAGACTGACGCCAACACCAAAGGCAAAAAAGAAGGTACTTCTTGTTCCGGTGGGTCTTTTTCTGATACAGTAGGTCGTGGGTTGCCGTTGCCCGCTGACCTCATAGATCTGTCCTCCAATGTTGCCCCCATGGTCATTCCTGAAACAGCACCAGCTCCTGGGAGTGCCTTTGGTGGCGCTCCCAATGCTGTCCCATGGATGTCCCGTATTGCCTGTGCCGTGTTGGAGTTGTCTTCTACCACTGCTTGGCAACCATACCACCCCATACATTGTCTTGCTGGTTTTTTTTTCTTTTTGCTGCTGATTATATTTGCAGCCTTCCTCCCAATATCCGCTGCTCCCTCCTATGCTCCTTGAGGCTGAGGACTGGCAACGCCTCTCATCTGGCCTTACTACCCCCATCAATTTCTATCAGGCCCACGCAACACTTGAGCATGACATTGACTGTGCTCAGGCGATGCTCCACTCTTACCATGCCTGAGTTGAGGCTGACCACCAGTGCTTTCTAGTAGCATAGCAGGCTCTGTCCACCTCCACCCTCCAGTCAAACGCTGTGGCCTATTTTGCCGCTGAGTGCCACCGTGCAATTCAGTGGTAAGTCTGCAACCAGATTCCTGCCGATGTGTTCCGGCCCAAGTGTAGCCCTCTTCTCTCCAACATTATACTGCTGGAGACCTTTGATCCCTCCAACAGTGACCGAGAGATGGAATGAGACTAGGGGGTGTAGCGCAAGTATTCATTCCTTATTTCTTGGACTCCATGTAGTAGTGTCGGACATTCCGCATTGCTGAGATGTTGTTTTTCTTGTAGTTTTTTTTATAAAATAGCATGTTTTTACCTGCCCTTTGACCATGCTCCCTTTGTCTGTGTTTGTTCTGCTGTGTTAACTGCGCTCAGGTTCCATCATTGTGCTTTGTCTGGAATAGATAAGAAAAAGAAATGTCTTGTTACCCTTGCATTATTCTATCTCTTGTGGGTTTCCATGCCGTTCTTTAGTTTTCTTGCTGTGTGTTGTCATTGTCTCCTGTTGTCCCATCCTTGTCATCCAGCAAGTTGGATTCTTCCAACTCCCACAACCGTGCTGTATCAATATCTAAAGCTGTGTTTGGTAACTTGAGGCGCTCTCTTGGAAAATATGGGATCAAGCAAAACGCTGCTACTGGTCAGTGTAGCACTGAACCATCCAGTTCACATAGAACAAATGTGCCTCCTCGGTTTCTAGAAACCACTACCAAAGGCCCTAGATAGCGTGGCTTCATCTTCCAATTATGCATGATCTCTATCCTGGTGTTCTTCATTAGTATGAGTGCCCCTCTCTCAAAGTTGAAGTCCCTTATAGTTGCAAAATAATCTTGTTCAAAGTGGACCATGGCTTGCCAGCGCACTTCAAACACTGTACTATGTAATCGTTTGAGTTGCTCGTGATGACATTGTAGGTCAATGGCTTGTTACACTATTAGGTTGGTTGCGGACAATATTGAGTTCGGCGGTGGTTGTAGGTACATGGCTTCAATGATATCTGCTGGAAGAAGCAGGTGCATTCTGGTAGTAGCATAGTAGAGCAAGCAACCCATCCATTGTTGCACCATCATGCATTCTGACCAAAATACCAAATATGGCGCTTCATTCCACCAGTTCTCATCTCTGTCAATGGCTTTGAAGAGCGCCTGATGCATGTCAAAGTGAGGTCTTTCCACTATCCCATTAGCCCGTTTGTTGTAGCCCAATATCCAAATGTGGTGCAGATTATACTTCTTTGCTAGTTACACAATGGCTTTCACTATTGGCGTGCCATTATCTCATGCAGCATCCCCCACCAACATATGACATCCTCAAAGATTCAGTTACCAATAGCTTCTGCATTCTCTTTTGCCAACATGTGGAACTCTGGCCAGTGCGTTAAGGAGCAGTGTCCTTGGATTATATATTGGAAGCGGTAGGACTTGGGCATAACCATTGTGTCAATGTATATCTTTCTGAACAAGGGAGCTGGAGTCGCCACAGTTGGCAGTATTGATATCTTGGTGGTTTGCTGCACCTGGCAGATGTGACATGACCGCACGTACCATATTATGTTGGCCCATGCTTGTGGCCACCAGAATCGTTCCAATAGTGCTGCCCTAGTTGCATACATTCCCCTATAACCTAGATTGTTGTGCATAGCTCGTAATATCCAAACCCTGTTGCCAGGATCAATTACTAGCTTGTGCGCTCCAGAGTAATCCCATTGCCAAAGCTTGCCGCCGCTATAGAAGAAGTTTGTTGCATACTGGATAAAACATTGGTAGTCCTCGTCCATCATGCTGTTGGGTCATACCAGGTTTTCTATCCATTCCTTAACTGCCTCAATCCATTGGTCCTCCGCTTGCACTTTTGCGCTTCAAGGAACCGCGTCGTACGCTAGGTCTGTGCCGTCATCCCATAGTTTCCTTGGTTCTTCTGCTATGCAAACTTCTGTCCTGGCGTTGGTTGTCTCTCCATTGTCAGTAAGTCTGTATACCGCTACCGCCCGACTCTGCCCTTGTACAGTTGGCATACTGGATAAAACATTGGTAGTCCTCGTCCATCATGCTGTTGGGTCATACCAGGTTTTCTATCCATTCCTTAACTGCCTCAATCCATTGGTCCTCCGCTTGCGCTTTTGCGCTTCAAGAAACCGCGTCGTACGCTAGGTCTGTGCCGTCATCCCATAGTTTCCTTGGTTCTTCTGCTATGCAAACTTCTGTCCTGGCGTTGGTTGTCTCTCCATTGTCAGTAAGTCTGTATACCGCTACCGCCCGACTCTGCCCTTGTACAGTTGGCTTATAAGTGGCGGCAGCAGGTGCGCAATGATTCCCTTAGTATGCAAGCCAGTGGTTGAATAATATGAAGGAATCCATGCATTTGATCTATCCAGTCATCAAAGACCTTGTTATTGCCTTTGTCTGGTTTGGGGTTGCCTAGCTGCCTAGGCCTTTGGGATAACCTGTCAGGACCATGGAATTCACTTTTTACATGTACCAGTTCAAAGTGGAACAAGTGGATAGTCACTATCCACCAATTCATGCTTGCTGACAGTTGTATGTCCAAGTGTGACAACATGCCTTTGATATACCATGCGTCAACTTTGATGATAAGGTTCCGCACCCCAATCAGGTACATCCGCATGTTCTGTAACACTCAAAAGAGGCCATATAGTTCCAGCTTTGGTTGACTGTACCTCGATTCCCGCTTGTAAAGTGTTATTGAACCAAACCAATTGTATTTCCATTGTTTCTGATCGTCCATTGCACACTGGCAGAGGAAGAATCCTACCGCAATGTATGACGTATCTACCGCCAAGATTACTGGGTCTGCGGAAGTGTAATCAATAGGCACTAGTGGGTTGGCAGTTTTTAGTGCCATGACTAGATCCTTTTGCACTGCCACTTGTAGTTCCCCAAATTTGAACACTTGCATATTAACTTTACTATATGATGAGCTCAGTGTGCAAAGTTCTTAACAAAGATCTGTAATATGCCTATAGATCCTAAGAAGGTGTGGATTTCCGAGATGTCGCTGCAAGGGCTCCATCACTCTAGTAGGCCAAGTCAACTTTCTTCTGGAATTTGCCCTTGAGGGGTACACACATGTCCTAAAATCTTGATTTGTTCCATGCATAATACCAACTTGTGGCCAGGGAACATCCCGCCACAGTATTTTATCTGTTGTAAAACCCTGTTCAGTACCTTGAAAAATTCCCATAAGACTAGCCATACATTTGGGTTCTGGGGGTGGGTCTTGGGCTCTCCATTGATCAGCTTCCAGTCCTTCAGGCCTTTCACTCCAATGTTGTCAATAAATACCAAGACAAACAAGGGAATTTCTGGTTGCAGGATAAATACCACATTGTTGTGAAAGATGAGTACCAAGTTCGTCCATCCCATTGGTAGTGTAACCAATCATAGTACACCAAAGGGAGTTTGGAAAGTTGTTAGGTCCCATGAAATTGGAGATATTAAGCGCTCATCATACCCAACTAGGGTAGCACCACATATCCTTTCCGCAAATGATTTGGCTATTGTCACAACCCACCAATCCCACATCCAACTCCGGGACTTTGAACTCACCCCCACACTCCTGGACCCAGAAGACAACCCCCCACCAGCCCATAAGCTGGATCTGATTCCCTGCCAGCGACCATAGACGCCACCACCAATCACCCCGGCTATTGACCCCATCAACCTGGATACTACTCACCACTCCCCCCAGACATCACTAGACCTCCCCAGACATTGCTGCCCCTCCAATCACGCCAACACCTGCGCCATCTGGCCATCACGTCGCGCTTGGCCATTACTCTATGCATCACCGCCCCGGAAACCCCCAACACTGCTGCCACCTGATTGTGGCTGACACTCGCCACTCTATTAATGGGAACCAACACCCGCCAACTCATATAGAGTCCTGGAGCTTTGCCCCAACTCGGAGATCAAAGGTCTGGCCTGGGACATACCTGTAGGAGTACTTAACTGGTAGGATAGGAACTTAGTTGGTAGTCTTGATATTTGCATAACCACACCATATTGTTGCCCAGTGTTTCGTTTTGTGTCTCTCAATCTATTCTGCTTGTGTTTTGTGACTCCATCTTGTATTGTGCCCGTTTTTAACTCCGTCTTGTCTTGTGTCTTGTACTTGTCTCAAATCTCTT
>QLOM01002872.1:0-16983 GCA_003313785.1 Termitomyces sp. MG148 | reverse complement strand
GGCAAACAGCTCCGGGCAGAGGAGGGTGATGTTATCGTTATCTCCTGCACCGGAGCCGTGGTCCGCACGCCTGGAGAGGGCGTCAGGCTTCCCCATGCTCCGGCCTGGCTTGTGGTGCAGCGTGAAGTCGAAGTTGGCAAGGTACAAAGACCACTAGGCCTGGAGGCGGTTCAGCTTCTTGGCCGTCCGGAAGTGTTCCAGGTTCTTGTGGTCAGTCCAGACTTCAAACTTGTGGTGGGCCCCCTTGAGGAAGTGGCGCCACTCTTCCAGCGACCGGATGATTGCGAGCATCTCCTTGTCGTGGATCTCGTAATTTCGTTCCACGGCGTTGAGGCTCTTGGAGTAGAAGGCAACGGGGTGCCACTTACCATCCTCCGGAGACTGCTGGGATAGGACTGCACCGGTTGCAAAGTCGGAACTGTCGGCCTCGACGCGGAAGGGTCGGTCGTCATCTGGGAACAGCAGAACGGGCTTGGACGTGACGGCAGACTTGAGGGCGTTGAAGGCCTGCTGCTCCACATCGCCCCAGGTCCAAGGGACATCCTTCCTGGTGAGGTCAAAGAGGGGACGTGCATGGCAGGAGAAGTCCTGGATGAAGTGCCGGTAGAAGTTCGTGAACCCCAGGAAGGCTTGTACTTCTTTCTTGCTCCGGGGCTCCGACCACTGCATCATGCCAGCCACCTTCACCAGGTCCATCTCCGCCATGCCGTGGGAGATGATAAGTCCGAGATACTCAATGCGCGTCTGCTCGAACTTGCACTTCTCTGGCTTGAGGTACAACGGGTGCTGGCGGAGACGGTCCAGGACGATTCACATGATCCGACTGTCACGACCCACCCCCGGGCCTGAGCCCTGGGCCCGGGACCACACCACACACCCCGGCAAACACCCCTCGCACGACCTCGACTCGGGACGAACCCCACAAACACCCAACACGGCCATCACGTCATACCCCGGTCGACCCTGACGTTCCCCCTGGACACCCCACGAACACTGCCGATGACCCCCGGAGATCCCCGGCATGACAGCACGGCGACCCACACAACATCCGACGCATCACGCATCATTCGACGCATCATGCATGATCGCTTCGTGCCACGCATCATGCTACGCATCATGCATCGCCCTGCACATCAACCCACGCATCATGCTTCGTCCTGCATCAACTCCCGCATCATGCCTCATCGCGTCCTCTCGTTGCGCCACGTCCTCCCTCGTGCGGCGCCACTGCGACTCCCAAAGCAACGGCGCCACTCCCAGCCGACACCCGTGGTTTCCCTTTGTCCTCCTAGGTGCTCCGGGACACCACCAGAGCCCCGGAGCAGCCCCAGACCCAGAACCGGTACCCCGGACCTGCCTCATCGTGTAGTCAGTATATAAGCCCCCCCGTAGCACTAAGTACGGTAGTCTTGATATTGCCCATACTCTCTGGTTTTCCTCTTGTATCGCTCTGGTCTCGTAACTTTGCCTCGTACTCGTCTCCATTCTATCGTCTCGTACTCGTCTCCATTTCTATAGTCCGTATTCGTCTCTACTCTCTCGTCTTGTATCTGTCCATTGTCTCTATCTACTCTCTTAAATTCCATCTCCTTTGCTCATCCGTCTCTTTCCTCCGTCCTCGTCTCTGCCTCGAGTTTCTCCTTCCCTTCCCTTCTCGTATTCCAATCTCTTATCTTCCCGGCCCGCATTCTCCGCTCCTCTGAGCTCGGTCCCGCACCTGTCAAACTCTAAATTGCCTATTCGCCTATCAGCCCCCTGATTTCCCCGGATAGTTCGCCGCCGGCACGCCACTCATCGCGCTGTCTAACCCGAACTTTCCCCAGTAGAACCTTCTTGTCCGGCGCCCGCCCCTTGCTCGCGCCAACCCCGGGACACTTCGTCTGGTCTCCCCATGCTCTCGGCACACGTCACCTCGTCCCGGCGCCTTCCTCCGGTCCTCTCTAAGTCCCGGCGTGTCCGTAGCTGTTCGAGTCCGCTTGGTAAGGCCTCGCCCAGAATTGCTGAGCCCCCGGGTCAGCGGAACCTGACACCGACAATGCTCTTCTAGCGTCTTGGTATAGATGAGGATGTCGTCAAGATACACACAGACCACTCCGTCCGCAATCAGGTCCCAGAAAATGTCGTTCATCATGGTCTGGAAGGTGGCAGGGCTGTTGGTGAGTCCGAAGAACATCACTAGAGGTTCGAACAGCCCGCAGTTGGTCCGAAACGCAGCCTTCCACTCATCTCCCTCCTGGATGCGCACGTTGTTGTAGCCCCACCGGACGTCCAACTTTGTGAAGTAACACGCACCCCGGAGGTTGTTGATCAGTTCCGAGATGAGAGGGAGTGGGTAGCGGTTCTTGACAGTCATCGTGTTGAGTACCCGATAGTCTTGGACCAACCGGAGGGAGCCATCCTTCTTCTTGATGAAAAACACCGGAGAGGCCATCGGAGACTTTGAGGGGCGGATCCGTCCTGACTCCAGATTCTCCCAGAGGAATGCGTCAAGCTCATCCTGCTCCTTGGGTGCGAGCGGGTAAACCTTGCAGTTGGCCGGCTTTGAGTCCGGCAGGAGCTCAATGGCGTGATCCCACTGCTTGTGCTCTGGGAGGGAGTCAAACGAGGCCTTAGAAAAAACATCCTCGAAGTCATGCAAATGGTTGGGGACCGCATCCCGGAACGTCCGGGGCTGGGCGTTGGCTGCAAAGGCCTGGGCCAGTCGTTGAGAAGTGGTTTGGCTGGCCTGGATCTCCTCCGCCACTGGCGGGGGTCGTAGCGTGGTGGCGTAGATGCGGTCTCCTACCTCAATGGCTTCGTCCGGAAGCTCCGGGTCCTGCGTGGGTAGGAACTCTCCTTCACGTCCCTTCTCCTGACTAGGGTTTCCCCCGCCGTGCCTGTCGTCCTCGTAGAGGGCCTCCCTACAAGGGAACGCCAGAGGCGGGGGATCCAGCAGGCCGAGATCAGCAAAGGGGAGGTGACCTACACGGCACGCCCTGATAGCTGCGCATTCCCGCATAGCGGTGCGCCGCTTCTTCTTCACTTCTTCTGCGCAGGTCGCGCAGCGCCGGGGGCACCAGCTCATGCTCACCTCCCCAGTAGCCCAGTCAATTTCCGGGTTGTGCTCCCGGAGCCATGGGAATCCCAGGATCATGTCCTGTTTACCGATGCTCATGACGGCAAAGGTAGTGCATTCCGCATGAGACCGGTAGCAAAGAACAAGGTCCACCACGGACTTGATGGACTCTGCTTCGTTGCGGGTACCGTCAACGTTGTATACCGGGATCGGGGCGAGCAGGGGTCGAGTGGTGAGCTGATGCCGTTCTACATAGCTGGTGTCCACGAAGAGCCCCGTGGCTCTGGAGTCTAGGAGGGCCGACACGCTCCGGGTCTGCGGCGTGTCAGTGGTCTCGATTTCCATGTTCATCCGGAGCAAGTTGGGCGACGGAGTGGAGGCAATTACGTAGCGGCGGGAGAGGCAGTGCTCCCAGGCAGGAAGGCGCGTTTGGGCAGGCGTTGGAGAGGGCTGAGGGGGTTTGTTGGGTACGACAGGGGTGGTGCTTACAGTTGGAGAGCTATCGGCAGAGACTGTATTGATTTCCTCTACTGACAAACATGCAAACCTGTTAGCACTAAGCGGCGGGGGCGTACTGGTCACCCGCTGCACCCCTGAAAACCCTCACTCTGCTCCTCCTGGCCTTCCGGAACGTGGGCGTCTTTTGATGTCTCCTCCGGGACGGGGGTATCCGGAGAGGGCACTCCAGCAATGTCCCGGGCCGCCAGGAGCTCCTCTTGCTCCTCTGGGGAGAGGTAGCGCACTTCCAGACCCCTGGGGCAGTGACGCGCGAAATGGCCCTGCGCGCCACAGCGTTGGCATGAGGGGGAGAGCGGGGTGCGCTGTCGGGAGGCATCCACATCCATTGGCACGCCTGGAGGCAGTGCCGGAATTGTCGGGGGTGCAACCGTTGCCATGAGCAGTGCCGGGATTGGGAACCTGCGGGGGAGCATCGTGGGAGGTCACATCGGAGGCGCAGGATGCGCAGGCTTGCGGAGGTCGCACTTGAGCTCCATGAGCTGCCATTGCTCCCGGGCCACCCGGTACCATGCCAGGACCTGGTTGTCCGCCGGTCGACTCTCCGCAAGGTTGTTGATGCACTCCATCAGGGTCGGATGGAGCCCTTCTCGAAAGGTAAGGCAGAGTTGCAGGCCGTCGGGGTACTCGGCCTGCTCGACCAATGTGCGGAACGAGTCGATGTACTCGTCCAGCGAGCGTTTCCCTTGGCCGTATTGCTCCTTATCCCTCAGGATCAGCGTGGCGCTTTTGGCGGGGCTCCGGGGAAAGAACTCGTCCCGGAACTCTTGTTAGAACTTGGCCCAGTCCGTAAAGCTCGTGATGCCTCCGGGGCGTCGGAAAACCCTCAGCGCGTAGGTGACCGCTCGTCCCAACTTCATGTAGGACAAGACCCACACAATTTTCAGCTCGTCAGATATGAAATCGTTGCCACAGAGCTGGAGATAGGTGGCGCACGACTGGAGGAAGCGTTCCCCGGACGCGCGGTCACCGTTGTAGACGTCAGGGGTCGCCGGGCACGGGATGTTGGAGCGCTCCCATGCCGGGATGGGGGATTGCACAGCACGTGGGTGCTGCACCGGCGGAGTAGGCGGCGGGGGGTTAGGTGCTGCCGGGGCAAGGCGTTCAAGGAGGGTACGGAGAGAGTCGGAGATGGTGTCGGTGGTTTGTTGGAGGTGGGTGAGTTCGGCAGAGTGCTGGGTTGGGTGAGTTGCACCTGCGTTTCTAGGTGGAGCAGGCGGGTCCAGGCTTTCTCACCGGAGGTGGCAGCGTCCGGGAGCGCTTCTGGAGCGGCGGGCTGAGACATAGACAAGGCAGTGCTTAAAACCGGTGGGGGAGCAACGAATAGGAGCCAAGAGGTGTTTGGCGGCTATAGGGGGCTACCAGACCGAGATTAGAAGACTTGTTCTGCTGTAAAGGCGACCTCCGGAGGTTGCGGTTAAGTCACGCAACTGGCAGAGAGAAATCCAAAGTGTATTAGAGACAGTACATATTACAGGGAAGTAACTAATCACCTGGCAGAGGGAAATCCGAAGAGAACAAGTCTAAGGATTCCTCTGCCATGGCATGGCACATCAGTATGGGGGCGGGGGCGTGAGAATGACTGTACAACATCTCGGAGAAGTCCGACGACTGCAAGGGAGCATCCCGGAGACCTCTGGGATGACCAGAAAAGAAAATGGCCAGAAAAGGAAGTCCGGGGGGTCCCGGAGATCTCCAGGATGGCCGGAAAAGGAAGTCCCCTGACACACAGTGCCTAGCTAAAGGACAAGTGGTTCCTTCAGCTCGCTCACATATATGTCATATACCTGACAGAACTGAGGTGTCACCCCAGTCATGGTGCTTCCTGAGTCACAAGGTCCATGTCTTGTGGCTATTGACTTCAACATACAATGCAAGGCACTCCTTGTCCTTGTGCTTCAGCGCTGGCCTCGCCAGCCTTTCTGGCGCCTTGCAAAGGTGCACCTTATACACCTTCACATTGGCTGCCCCAATCAGTTGATTGAGTGTGCTTGCCGAGTAGTCTGTCAGAGCTCCTATGAACTCTGAATCTGACCCCCAGGCATAGTAGTCGTTGTCGTATATGTCGACCTTGACATACTCATTGTCCAACAACTCTTCCTGTTCAGAGGCATTTCCAGCCTCTGGCATTTTGTTGTTGAGGTTCTCCACCTCATCATCCTCCACGTCAGGTTTGTTACCTGAGTCTACCCCTTCCTCATCAGAGATAGCTGTGTGTGCCGCATGTACATATGTGCGGGGCTTGGCCATTGGCCTTCCACTACCACCTGGACATTTGTTAGCGTAATGTCCAGGGTGTCCACACTTAAAGTATGTATTTGCCGCAAAGGGGCAACCTGCTTCCACTCTTGGAGGCCCATTTGATGTCTTGATGACATCAACAGCCTGCTTTGCGTGATCACCATCTTGGTGTGGCCCTTGCTGGGGGTCCTGCACCGGCTGGTCCCATCTATCCAACGGGTGGTCACTCTGGAAGCGTTGCTCCCAGCCTGGTGCTGACCTGACCACAAACTAAGGGTTTGTATTCCCAATCATCTCTTTTCTCCGTGCCCAGAAAGTGCCTACCTTCCAAGGTTCAGGTCTTTTTGTTGGACATGCCTTTGAGCGGTGCAGCTCAAAGTGTTTTGCTATCTTGTGGGATTGCTCGTAGCATAATGCATGCACTATAGATTCCTCCACTGTATTGACTTTGGATGAGAGCCCATTGTCACAGATGAGAGATTCTCTCATTGCATTAGGTATCCCGCACAGGAATGTCTTGATCATTACCCAGTTGTCCAGGTAAATTGACATGTTCTGCGCATGGTCTATCAGGTGTCATAGAAACCTTGAACTCCAAGCTTTTCATTATAGGAAGTTGCAATGAACACCTCCCTTGCATCTTGCATAGTGGATGCATTCACAAAACAATTGTATAGTTCAAGGATCACATCCTTTGTCAGGTTCCGCTGATCCAGGGGCTCAGCAATTCTGGGCGAGGCCTTACCAAGTGGACTCGGACAGCTACGGACACGCCGGGACTTAGAGAGGACTGGAGGAAGGCGCCGGGATGGGGTGACGTGCGCCGGGAGTGTGGGGAGACCAGATGAAGTGTCCCGGGGTTGGCGCGAGCAAGGGGCGAGCGCCGGACAAGAAGGTTCTACTGGGGAAAGTTCGGGTTAGACGGCGCAATGAGTGGCGTGCCGGCGGCAAACTATCCGGGGAAATCAGGGGGCTGATAGGCGAATAGGCAATTTAGAGTTTGACAGGTGCGGGACCAAGCTCAGAGGAGCGGAGAATGCGGACCGGAGAAGATAAGAGATCGGAATACGAGAAGGGAAGGGAAGGAGAAACTCGAGGCAGAGACGAGGACGGAGGAAAGAGACGGATGAGCAAAGGAGATGGAATTAAGAGAGTAGATAGAGACAACGGACAGATATGAGACGAGAGAGTAGAGACGAATACGGACTATAGAAATGGAGACAAGTACGAGACGATAGAATGGAGACAAGTACGAGGCAAAGTTACGAGGCCGGAGCGATACGAGAGGAAAACCGGAGAGTATGGGCAATATCAAGACTACCGTACTTAGTGCTACGGGAGGGCTTATATACTGACTACGCGACGAGGCAGGTCCGGGGTCCCGGTTCTGGGTCTGGGGGCTGCTCCGGGGCTCTGGTGGCGTCCCAGAGCACCTAGGAGGACAAAGGAAAAATGCAGGTGTCGGATGGGAGTGGCGCCGTTGCTTTGGGAGTCGCAGTGGTGCCACGCGAGGGAGGACGTGGCATGACGAGAGGACGCGGTGAGGCATGATGCGGGAGTTGATGCGGGATGAAGCATGATGCGTGGGTTGATGCGCGGGGCGATGCATGATGCGTGGGTTGATGTGCAGGGCAATGCATGATGCGTGGGTTGATGCACGGGGCGATGCATGATGCGTGGGTTGATGCGCAGAGCAATGCATGATGCGCGGCGTGATGCGTGGCATGAAGCGATCATGCATGATGCGTCGAATGATGCATGATGTGCCGGGTGTTGTGTGGGTCGCCGTGCTGTCGCGCCGGGAATCCCCGGGGGTCGTTGGTAGTGTCCGTGGGGTGCCCAGGGGAACGTCAGGGTCGACCGGGGTATGACGTGATGGCCGTATTGGGTGTTCGTGGAGTTCGTCCCGAGTCGAGGTCGTGCGAGGGGTGTTTGCCAGGGTGTGTGGTGTGGTCCCAGGCCCGGGGCTCAGGCCCGGGGGTGGGTCGTGACATCCTTGAACATCCATTGCTGCCTTGCACAATTGTAGTGCAAGACATGATGTTGGAACCAGTTCTTGGCTTGTTCTTCCAAGAACTCAGGGAGAACAAAGACTCATTCTCAATCTAGACAATCACTACCATACTGACAAGCTGCCAGATGGTTGCAAACATCCATTGTCCAGTTTTCCAAGTTGCTGAACTTGGATTCACCCCAATACAGGTGAGTATTGATATGGCGGCCCACTATGACGGAACAATAAAACATGTAGCATTACAAGCGGTACAAGACAAAATACAAAGTATGTCTAAAATAAGGCTGAAAACCATAAGCTGGACATACCAAATAGCCAAAAACTGTAGGCTGTATGTACTATAATGTTCTGCACCTCCCGACAAGTCTGAAACTGGTCAAACAATATCAAATGGTGCATAAATTGTTGAGTTATAAGCATATCTTTGAGTAATGCTGAAATAGTGATAGCCAAGGCTTCCATCAATCAATCATTGATGATCCAGAGTAAGATCTTGATGGGAATGATAAGCAAGATTTGGCTGTGCCAAAAGAAGCTGATTTGATCACAGGAAGATCTGCAATCAGAGATAAAGTTGAAAATAGTATGGTATTCAGCAGCCATCAAAATAGATTAGATTATTACTATTTAATCTCAGATTAAGATCTGAATACCAAAATTAGTCTAAATTAAGAATTGATGGAATCAATCAAAGATCCCAGATCATGATCTGTGATCAGTGCATCAGAACCATCAAACCTTTGTGACTTTCCTTCCCAGAGCCCTACAGCACTCAATTATAGTGCTATTCTGCCCCCCTGGGTACCTCTGGACTCCCCAGAACCACGCGGATACAACAAAAGGACCCTTAGCGGGTCCTGGATGATGGAAACGTGGAAACCAGAGGCTGGAAATAGCCTGAAACCGGCTGCCAGAGCAAAAACTTTCAATTCAGTAAATTTTATTGAATTGACCCCTGGCCAGCTCAATCTTAACCAGCACCTGGACCAATAGAAGGTCTGTGGACACGCCAATCACACGTGGTCCGTGTGCAGGGAAAGGGGTATAAATAGGACAAGAGGGGTACCCAGCTAAGGAAAACCTGTGCAGCTCGGGGTCCCCAGAGAGTGGACTACTTAGGCTAATCAGTAAAGTACTTCAGACCAGCTTTAATAAAGCTTATAGCCTACATTTGTGTGAACTAAGTTCGCTCAAACTAAAGCTTAACTTTGTTAATCTAGTGAATAAACCATTTGTGTGGCTCAGAATCCCCAGGAAGTGTGACTACTTAGGCCTATCATTTAGTTGACTTTACTAGGGTTGCTTTTTGGTATCTTTTTTGAGACCATTTATATTGTGAACTACTTTGGTTCATTATAATAATAAACTAAAACTACAAAAACCATTACAACTTCATTACAAGTGTTAGTTTCTGTGTCATAGCCCCACAAAACTTGTGAAAGTAAAGTTTAGTTGTCTACACTAATTGGAGTCCCTCTGATTAGTTCAACAAACCCTACATTTTGCATCAATATGCTTTGATTCTACTTTCCGCAGTTTTATTCCCTCTGGTAGGCGTAACGCTATGCCTACAGCATTGTCAATAATACTACTGAGGTGCTGGTGCATATTTTCATTATACACCTTTGTCGCCTCAGTCAGTCCAGGAGTTTTATTCCTGCCTTCAGCAGGAGGTACCACGGAGAACGCTTGTACAGGTTGCTGACCTGTATACTGTCTCCCTGTATCATTCCAGTGAGGTGGAATGTCTTGTCCACCTCAGTTCTCTGATTCCTGTCAGTCAGGAATCCAACTCAATGGTGCAGTGGGAAGGTTACCACTCCCACTGTCTGGTTGGCCTGTTCTTTGAACATATTGCCTTTGCATCTTGTCAATGGGCATTATCTCATCAAACACAATACCCTGATCGTCAATCCAGGAATGTCCCTGGCAATTCAGGTCTTGATTGCGCATCTGCTGATACACTACTCTCTTGGCAAACTTCTCCGCCAGTGGCACTTTGTTGTTCAGTGGAGATTTCTCCACTGATTCATGTTTGACTTGCGGAGAATTCACTTCCTCCACGTCCACATTGTGACTCTCTACCACTGGGATGGTAGATACCAATTCAACTGTAGATAGAAGTCATCCTTGATGACCTCTGAAGATTTTTTGGCACTGAGCTGCAGCAAATCTTGCTGCAAATGGTTTTTCCATCTCCGGCTGTTGCTGAGGAGCATATATGTTGCTTATTGCTTCCTTCAGATGTGGAGAAAGCATGGGTTGCGCCTTGACCTCGGGCCTGTATTAATTGTATGTGCTTAAGTACATACAGTCCCAACCTTGCTTGTGTTGTATCCTTTGTGATAGAAGGATACCAGTTTCAGAGCATCATGCACTGCATCTGCAAGGTGGACTTGATGTGTCCACCTTCCTTGTCATCAGAAGTCTTGTCTTCCCAATGCACTGCAGGAGCTTTTTGCTCAGGGACAGTAGTTCTCTGAGGTGCAACATCTCCTTGTTGTTGCTGTGTCAATGGAGTGAATTCAGTTGGAAGCATGCAAGTCATAGAAGCACCTCTAGTTAGAGAGGGATATAACACCCTGTATCCACCTCTAATAAGAGGGAATAAGCGGGTATGACAGTGAGGTTATCTGGAAAATACTATATAAAGGACTAAACAGGTAAACTAAAAGGCAGTGGGGTAGCATCAAAACCCCTGTAGAGGAAAGCTTGCCACCACTGTGGATACACTAGGCCACTCAAACTACAATGAGTAGGATTGTCTCGCCACTGAACGCTGTACATGACCCCAAATGCGACTAGCAAGTCAAATAGAGAGAAGGTGCCAAGTCTTTGTGATGTTGTGAGCATAACGTCAAACCTCAAGGGACAGTGTTGAGGACAAGTTGCATTTGAATCCTAGTATTTTCAGGGTATCAGAGGCTCAGCCTAGGTAAAATGCAGTATTATAAAGAAGCCACATCAATGGATCATTGGAGAAGAGTGCAATGGTGCACTGGCATCTGAGACGGCATTTACTGGAGTTGAGCTTCCCCTTCTGAAACAGTTGGTGTGCGGTTGGGAGCTGGCTTGACCTCGTGTACAATTGCACCACCACAAAGTAGCAAGAGGAAGCTCTTAGTGTAATGGACTTACAGCCATAGAGCTTTGCTCTATGGCTCATTCAAATACATATTATAATTATTATATTAAATAATAATTATATTATTAATTAAAACTAAAATTAAATAATTAAATATGCATTATAATCTGTATGGCTGCCTTAGGTAAGGCAGCCAATTTTACTGTCATACATAGTACTAGAATCAACCATCGATCTGGTTCTGCTGTGTGACCATAAGGCTTTGCAATATTCTTGACAGTGTTTCACTTTTTTGAACCTTTTGGGTTCAATTTGAAGTACTACAAGCAATTAACTGTGATTCTAGACTGTCAGTCTAGAGAACCTTGTGACCAAAAAGCAAACAGTGCATCAATTCATTGACACACGCACCCAAAACAACTCTTTATATATAACATTGATTGGATGGTTGATACCAATCAACTAATGGAGCCAACGTGTAATGGTGAGACCATTGACCAGTCACTAGTGTACCCAATAGTTGTATTGGAAGACCTGGTTCATCTCAGATTAGAGTCCACTGAGGCTACAACAGAGGAGCTTCTCCAGCAGCCTCAGGAAATGCCAAGAGGAGTTCTGTGGAGCAAAGTGTGACCCACAACTGTGCCCAGTGGTGCAGCAAAGTCAGGAGTAGTCTGGGAGACCCCAGAACAGAACACTGGGACCGCCCCTCCTGTTGTTGTTGATTACAGTGAGCTCAACAGCAGGCTTGAAATGTGATTACAAATGTTGGAAAATTTGGAATAAATTATATCTTGGCAATTGGCTATGTTTGAGTGCTTGCCAGATGACACTGAGCGTACCCTTGCTGTCACTGTTGCAAACAGTGAGCTCATGTATTCATTGAAAATGGCTTGAGAAAGTTTGCAAAAAAATTCCTAAGTCAAATACCAAAATAACAATCAATTCTGTTCTATAGCAGATATTCTAGCATTGTTTCCTTTGCCATTACCATCTTCATTGTCCTTGTCATCAATAATTTCCTTGCTCTTGTATGTGGGAGGCATTTGTGATGCACCATCTGATGTCTTCTTCTTCCATGGCTTTTCCTTATCATTTTGTTGCTTGCACTTCATCCTGATTGTGACTCCATGGTTTCTTGCATCTGCTAGCTTTTTGACATGGTCTGATCATTCTTTGTGGCTGAATACTTCCCAATGACAAATGCTGTCCTTGATGGCTGAGTGGAGCAATAAGAGTTTGTCCTTTGTTGATATGTTTGCTGGGCTAATAAATGATACATGCTCAGGCCACCCAATAAGTTTCACATGCTGGGCTTCCATAATTGATATCTCATAATTTTGATAATTCATGTCTATCTTCCTGTCTTGTGTGATTTTCTCTGTTAAAGATCATGTTAGACTTGCAGCTAGCTGCTAACTAAACAATGTACTCAATCCATCAGCAATGAGTCACACACACTCCATGCGCAAGGTGTTTGCGTTTTCAATCTTGATGCTGGCTACAAAGGAAATGGGGTCAGATCTAAACAGCTTCTTTGTCATTGAATTGTTTATTGCACCTTTCTCTTCAGCACATGCAAAGAGTTCAAACTTTGTCACAATATTTCCAGGGTCCAGTTTCAAGATTGGAGGAAAGAACTTGAGGAATGTTGATTGGAAGCAGCAAATGTGGCATCAAAGTGATTGTCAAAATGGCTATGAGTGAAAAAAGCAACAGTTTGGATGCCTGTGCATAAATACAAATTCTTGCACTGTACATTTTGTTAGTCTGGGCAAACTTGATATGGTCAATACAAGCTTACAAACCTCCTGTATCATGGCATCAACATTCTTGGTTGCGTCTATGGCTGTGGTGTGTCCAGTAGCTCATGCACTAGTAGCTTTCAGAGCTTGATAATCTTCCAGAGCAGCAATGAGTTCCTGTTCATATTCCTTTGACAGATTTTAAAGCAACACATCCTCAACCACCAGTTTTTGCAGTTCTTTGAGGGTACACTGATGACACCCAAAAGTCACTAAGAGCTGTCTGGGTATGTGGCAATCCTAGCGTCTCAATCAATAAGTTAGCATTGTGGGCAGTTGCTATGTTGATACGGTGGCCTGCCATGGCAGAAACATAGGAAACATGATTATATTTATGTTATGGTACAAATAAAACTAAAACATGTCTAAAATAAGCTGAAAACCGTAAGCTAGACATGAGCACTAGCCAAAGCCTGTAGGCTATATGTACCATAGCATTCCATGCCTTCCAACAAGCCTAAAACTGGCTAAATCATATCAAATGGTGCCCAGATGGTTGAGCCAGAGGCATATCTTCAATGAAACAGTGATAGCCAAGACTTCTATCAATCAATCATTGATGATCCAGAGTTAGATCTTGATGGGAATGATAAGCAAGATGTGGCTGTGTTAAAAGAAGCTGATTTGATCATGGAAAGATCCAAAATCAAAGATAAAGCTGAAAATAGCATGGCACTTGGCAGCCATCAAATGATGATATCATGAAATAATCTGGTCAAATCATCAGAGATCCTGGCATTGGCAGCTGACAAACTGTTCAGATCACAGAGTGATCCAGGGAAGATTATCAGGCTGATTGATAGAGCAACCGTATCATGGATCAGGATTAGATTAGACTAAGATTAGACTATCTAATCTTGGATTACAATCCAATTGCTAAGAACAAGTCAGAGTGCAAGTATGATCTCTTTGGATAATCAGGCACTGATGGTGCTACAGATAGCACTGATGGAAGTTGAAAAGGAATCATCGCGCACTGTCCAAGCAAAAGTCAAGGTAGCCAAACCTCAACGTCAACAAGAACATACACCGCCTCCTCAAGAGGCTTACAGGAGAGACCAGAGGCAATTGCCTCTGAGAAGTCACACCGCGCATGGAGGAGCACCATGCAAATTCATAGGGCACGACAAACCTGCATTGCAAGGACCGGTGTGAGGTCTACCCAGACCTCAGATGCCTCCTTGTCAGCGCTCCTCCTTGCCAATGCGTGCACTGTCTCTGCGGCGCATATCATATTCAGAGAAGGGCAAGGGCAAGGAGATAGTAACACCTCTGGAGGTTCTTGAACCTCAAGTTGAAACAGTTTGGAGACGCTTGGTGTCCGCTGGCCAGAGAGTGCCACTGGAATCTTCATTTCTCAGAAATTCCGTTGCTCAGGTAGTCATCACTAGGCTGCTTGATGAAATTGTTATGCTGCAACAACATAACAAGAATACTATAAAGACATTTGCGAACACCATGAAGAGGCATCCGTCGCCATTGGAAGAGACAACTGAGGCAAAACACCTCAAAGCCACAGACATGGCCTGCAACAAAGAGCAGCACAGTGCAGGAGTCAAGGTGCAGAAGGCACCTTGAGGGCAGAAGGAAGTGGGGGAAATCTTCTGGACACCATCTAAGCTACACAAGGAGCTCATGGTTGTGGATGCCAGTTTACAAGGACTTTCCTTGTTAACACATGCTCCCACCCATTCATTGGAGCCCACAAAGGCTGCGGATGAGGTGGTGTTGACAGCAGTCATATTTGCAGTGGGAGTTCCAGAGGGAGCTGATGGCTCCACAGTGTACTTTCTTCCAGCAGTGCAATTTGAGGCACCACTGGACTCATACATACCCAAGTCCATGAAGAGGGACCCCCAGTCAGAGAATGAGGTAGAGGGCCGGCTACCAACATTGGCCTTGCTTGGGCTGCAAGAGCCGAGTGACAATAGTGATTACGGGGTGAGGCAGCTGGCAGATACTCCGTCGGAAGGAGAGATGCCTACCAACTGCAGACAGCGATTGGCAAAGAACAAGAAGATTGCCGCTTGTGCCAAATACAAGGCTGCATGGCAGACAAAAGCAAATAAGAATTGTGCAGAGCAAGCCACCAGGAGAATTCCCAATGGCCTGGGAGTCTTTATTGAAGGGCGGAATGTCAAGCGTTCCAACTAGTTCTTTGGTGGTGCTCTGGACTGCCATTTCTACTACTCCCGGCTGTCCAACACTGTGTTTGTTGGAGATGAAGCCATGGCTGCCATTGATAAGACTCTGGCCAGGCTCAGCGCACCAAGCGCTATTTTTAGCGACTTATGTTTTGCAGCTAGCAAGGATCAAACTCAGGCTACAGAGCGCGACACGCAGAATCACGGGACTTAGCAACCACATGACTTGTTGATCACCGGCTACTCACCTGACTCCAGCCCGGCCCCCTTCAAGTCCCTGATCAGTGATAACCGATGCCAGAGCCTTTAGCAACGCCTATCAAAATCCAGTGCTTCTCAAAGATCCGATGACAGATCATTTTAGCAACGCTTAGCAACTTATGCAAGACAGGTCCACGTGATGGTTTCAGATATTAGCAACGCTTACCGTTGATCCAACGCCTAGCAACCTATACGAGACAGACCCCCTTGATGGTTTCAGGCCTTAGCGACAGTCCCCATGCATTTGGCCTCTTTCACTACTGGAATGATGAGTTAAAACTTGCCGACTTCACAGACAACGTCGCTTAGCAACTTTCACGTGCCATCACATGTTGTCTCCATTTTGATTGATTAATTAGCAAAGTTTTAGTTTAATTACCATGGCGGCCTAGTGCCTATAAATACTGTACATATTTTGTCTTAGCCATCATTGAATTGTACGCCCCACAGTTCAGATCACATTTCAGCGCATTCTAAGTCCTCAGAGTCGCTAAGTGAATGAGCCTTTCCGACTTCACCTTGCCAACTTTGACTACCAACTTTTGTCCTACGGTGGCATACGGGCACATCGTCGCCAACATTTACATCACTAAAGTCTTTGCTGACTTCTAGCACCCTAGCATCTTGCAGGCTTTTGGCTTAGATCGCTAAGCAATTGGTTTATTTCTCTAAGTTCAAATCACACTAAGAAGACTAGGCTTCTAAGACCCTGCCCGGGACTCTCTCAAACACTAGCGACCGCCCGATGCTACTCATTCGTGAGGCGCTAAGTTTACTATCTACCAGGACAGTGCTTAGCAACTTTTGGGCATCATCACTGTGTATCACAAGGCAGAGAGGTTACTTGAGGTGGAAGGACCGCAGTGGGAGGCCGTTTTTCACTCTGGCCAGCTTTGATTCCAAAGGTACTTGATTTACCTTTGATCTCTTTAAGCTGGCCCAGAACATTTTGTATTTTTGCCGCCCAGGCATGCAAAACTTGGTGATTGGAATTGCGATAGACTTTGCCTACTGTCAGGGGACTTCCTTTTCCGGCCATCCCGGAGATCTCCGGGACCCTCCGGACTTCCTTTTCCGGCCATTTCCTTTTCGGGCCACCCCAGAGGTCTCCGGGACACTCCCTTGCAGTCGTCGGACTTCTCCAAAATGTTGTACAGTCGTTCTCACGCCCCTGCCCCCGCACTGATGCGCCACGCCATGGCAGAGGAATCCTTAGACTTGTTCTCTTCGGATTTCCCTCTGCCAGGTGATTAGTTACTTCCCTGTAATATGTACTGTCTCTAATACACTTCGGATTTCCCTCTGCCAGTTGCGTGACTTAGCCACAACCTCCGGAGGTTGCCCTTACAGCAGAACAAGTCTCCTAATTTCGGTCTGGTAGCCTCCTATAGCCGCCAAACACCTCTTGGCTCCTATTCGTCGCTCCCCCACCAGTTTTAAGCACTGCCTTGTCTATGTCTCAGCCCGCCGCTCCAGAAGCGCTCCCAGACGCTGCCGCCTCCGGCGAGGAAGCCTGGACCCGCCTGCTCCACCTAGAAACGCAGGTGCAACTCACCCAAGCCTCCCTTACCCAGCACTCCGCTGAACTCACCCACCTCCGACAAACCACCGACACCATCTCCGACTCTCTCCGTACCCTCCTTGAACGCCTTACCCTGGCGGCACCTAACCCCCCGCCGCCTACTCCGCCAGTGCAACGCCCACGTACTGTGCAATCCCCCATCCCGGCACGGGAGCGCTCCAACATCCCGCGCCTGGCAACCCCGGACGTCTACAACGGCAACTGCGCGTCCGGAGAACGCTTCCTCCAGTCATGCGCCACCTATCTCCAGCTCTGTGGCGACGATTTTGTATCTGACGAG
>QLOM01002858.1:0-11987 GCA_003313785.1 Termitomyces sp. MG148 | reverse complement strand
CGGTGCTTCATCCAGGACTTCTCCTACCACGCGCGTCCCCTCTTTGACCTCACTGGGAAGGATGTCCCTTGGACCTGGGGTGATGCGGAGCAGCAGGCCTTCAACACTCTCAAGTCTGCCGTCACGTCCAAGCCTGTTCTGCTCTTCCCGGATGACAACCAACCCTTCTGTGTCAAGGCCGACAGTTCCGACTTTGCAATTGGTGCAGTCCTATCCCAGCAGTCTCTGGAGGATGGTAAGTGGCACCCCGTCGCCTTCTACTCCAAGAGCCTCAACGCCGTGGAACAAAATTACAAGATCCACAACAAAGAGATGCTCGCAATCATCCGGTTGCTGGAGGAGTGGCGCCACTTCCTCGAGGGGGCCCGCCACAAGTTTGAAGTCTGGACTGACCACAAGAACCTGGAACACTTCCGGACGGCCAAGAAGCTGAACCGTTGCCAGGCCCGGTGGTCTTTGTACCTTGCCAACTTCGACTTCACGCTGCACCACAAGCCAGACCAGAGCATGAGGAAGCCCAACGCCCTCTCCAGGCACGCGGACTACGGCTCTGGTGCAGGAGATAACGATAACATCACCCTCCTCCGCCTGGAGCTGTTTACCATTCGTGCCTTGGAAGGGGTAGCTGTACAGGGAGACGAGGTCAACATTCTCCGGAACATACGTTGGGGAAACCAGGAAGGTCTACAGGAAGACTCGGTTGCCAAGGCCACGCTAGCGCTACATCTGGGGCGCCCCTCCGGTACAAAGTCGGTACGCACGGACGAGTGGGGCCTGCAGGACGGCCTCCTCACCTTCCGTGGGCAGATATATGTGCCCAACAACCCAGAGCTCTGTCGGCGCATTGTTGAGCAGCACCACGACTCCCGTGTCACGGGGCACCCTGGTAGGTGGAAGACGCTGGAGCTGGTCTCGCAGAACTACTGGTGGCCCCAGATGTCCCGCTACATCGGCTCCTACACCAGCACCTGCGACCTCTGCCTCTGGACAAAACCACACCAGCGCCCCTCGACAGGCCATCTGCAATCCCTCCTTACACCTGCGGCGTGCTGGAGTGTGGCCTCCGTCGACTTCATCGTGGAACTTCCGGACATGCACGGATACAACGCAATGATGGTTGTGGTCGACCTGTATAGAAAGCGAGCTCACTTCATTCCAACGCACACAACCTGCTCGGCAATGGGCGCAGCCAACCTGTACCGGAAGAACATCTGGAAGCTCCACGGCCTCTCCGATGCCTACATCTCCGACCGGGGCCCCCAGTTTGTGGCAGACTTCACCCGGGAGCTCTATCGTCTCCTGCACGTCAAGCTCCACACTTCCACCGCCTACTACCCGCAGTCCAACGGCCAGACCAAACGCGTCAACCAGGAACTGGAACAGTACCTCCGGCTCTTCTGCAACAAGCGGCAGGACAACTGGGACAAACTCCTCCCGGAGGCCGAGTTCCAGTACAATAACCGCGTCCACGCCTCCACGCAGCACTCCCCGTTCTTTCTGGACACCGGCAGGCACCCCCGGATGGGCTTCGAACCGCATGCACAACAATCGCAGAACAAGACGGTCAATGAGTTTGTTGACTGTATGCGGAAGGCACAGGAGGAGGCGGAGGCAGCACTGACCAAGGCCAAGGACGACATGGCCCGCTATTACGACCAAGGACGCTTGCCAACCCCCCAGTACAAGCCTGGAGACCGAGTCTACCTGGACGCCTCTAACATCGCGACCACTAGGCCATCCCAAAAGCTCTCACACCGACAACTGGGGCCATATGTGGTTGAGCGCCAGGTAGGACCGTTGGCCTACAGGCTCCGGCTGCCCACCAGCATGCGGCGCCTCCATCTGGTCTTCAACGTGGTCAAGCTTTCGCCCACCCCGGACAACTCTATTCCAGGTTGACGTGCTTCACCTCCGCCACCTCCGGTCATTGTCAACAACCGCCCAGAGTACGAAGTGGAGAAGATCCTCGACAGCCGTCTATTCCGGCACAAGCTGCAATACAAGGTCAAGTGGAAGGGCTACGGTATCGAAGACATCTCCTGGGAACCCACTCCGAAAACGTCCATGCGCCTGCTCTGGTGAAGGACTTCCACCGTAGTCACCCTGAGGCTCCCCACACAATCCGGGGCATCTACTCCGTCTCCCTGGTGGACTGCGCGGTCCGCAACTTGTTCTACCCAGTGCGTCGAGGCGCCGCACTCTAAGGAGGGGGGGTGATGTCAGGGGACTTCCTTTTCTGGCCATCCCGGAGGTCTCCGGGACCCCCCCGACTTCCTTTTCCGGCCATTGCCATCTCCTTTTCTGGCCATCCCGGAGATCTCCGGGATGCTCCCTTGCAGTCGTTGGACTTCTCCGAGATGTTGTACAGTTGTTCTCATGCCCCCGCCCCTGTACTGATGCGCCACGCCGTGGCAGAGGAATCCTTAGACTTGTTCTCTTTGGATTTCCCTCTGCCAGGTGATTAGTTATTTCCCTGTAATATGTACTGTCTCTAATACACTTTGGATTTCCCTCTGCCAGTTGTGTGACTTAACCGCAACCTCCGGAGGTCACTCTTACAAGTATTGCTTCTGGGTCTACACATTAGCATTACTGTGAGCTCCTCAGTGACGACCTTGCCTTCTGCTCTTGCCCTCCAGCTTGAGTAGTTGATGTGTCTGCCTGGCTTTCCACGATAGAGCATCCCCTTACAAGGTTTCTGTAGCATACCTTTAATATACTTAGCATCCACTTCCACAATGAGGTTCTGTACGCCAATGAGATACATTCTTAGCATCTGAAAGGCTTTAAAGAGACCATAGAGTTCCAATTTGGCCTGGCTATAGCGTGACTCCCTGTCGTTTAGCATGATTGATCCAAAGCGGTTGTAGTGCCTCTGTTTCCAATTATCGCTAAGGCATTGACACAAGAAGAATCCGACAGCAATGCATGAGGTGTCAACCGCCAGTATAACAGGGTCTGGCAACTGGTAGCCGATGGGAACAAGTGGCTGGGCTTCATGTAGTGCCTTCACTAAGTCTTGCTGAGTGGCAACTTGCTTGAGTCTAAATTCAAAGAGGGCGTTAGCACGTATGAGTCGGATAAGGTGGTGTGCATGGTGAGCAAAGTTCTTGATGAAGATTTGGAGGACGCCAACAGTCTCCAGGAAGGTGCATACCTCTGAAAGATTGTGGCATACATTCCAGCAATCCAACAGGGCTAAGTGCAACTCGTTGGAAACTCAACTGCTAGGCGTGCAGATGCAACCAAGGATCTTGAAGCGTGGGGCACAGAGTACTAGCTTGTGTCTAGAGAATGTACCACCACTGTACTTCATGTGCTGGAGGATGTGATTAAGTAACTGGAAGAAGTCCCATAACACTAAGCAGATGCTGGGGTTGTGGGGATGAGTTGCTGAGAGGCCATCTATGAGTTGCCAGTCTTTGGAACCCTTAACGCCTATGTTGTCAATGAAACTTTGTATGTATTTGGGGATCTTGGGTTGCAGGATGTAGTTGATGTTGTTGTGAAAGATGGGCACTGAATTGGTCCATCCCATTGGCAAGGTGACTAGTTGCAAGGCACCAAAGGGTGTCTGAAAAGTGGTGAGGTCACATGAAGAGGGATGGATGAGTTGCTCATTGTAGATGACATAGAGGTCAAGGGTGGCGCCACAGATCTGCCCAGCAAAGGACTTGGCAATGTTGTTGGAAAAGGGTGGGACGTCAGAGTGTCATATAGTGACCCTATTTAGCGGCTCAAGACTGTGAACAATACAGAGGTCACCATTCTTCTTGAGGACACAGAACTAGTGGGAGAAGTAAGCGCTATTGGAAGGCTTGTAGACACCAGCTTTGATCTTGCTGCAGATGATTTGACAGACTTCAGCTTCAAGTCCAGGTGGTATGGGTTGGTTGTGTTTAGTCCAGGGTATGCAAGGGATAATTGGTATAACAACAAGCAGAAAGAAGTCGGTACAGAAGCTACCTTGCTCAGAGTCCTCCCAGGCAAATGCTTGGTTCTGTTTGAACATGAGGTTGGTAAGAACGTTTAATTTGGAAGTGGTGAGGAAGCCGGTATTGTGGTCGCTAACAAACTGTTTCTGGCACTCCTCAGTAAAGCAACCTGTCAGTTGAAATGGTGGCAGGTTCAGGGTTAATGTTGGCATATTGGCAAGCAGGTTGCTAATGATATTTTGTTTGATTTGAAAGTCCTTGGAGATGGTGCTGATACAATGCTGTACAGCATTCAGAGACAAAACATGCACCAGAAGTCAAAATAAACTTTTAATATACAGGCTGAAAACTGTAAGCCTCCTGGTAGCAGTCTCTACAAAAGTATATTCCCAAAAACACCACAATAAATACACAGGAAGTACAGTAAAAGGACAAGGGATCAGCTCAGAGTCATCAAGTCAATAATAGTCAGTCACTGTAATGGGGAGGGGAAGCATGGGGGCTGGCAGAGGCATCAAAATTGGGATCAGATTGTGATGATCTGGATCAAAGAAGCAGATCTACCACTACCCAATTTGGCATGGCTAAATGGAGGAAGAAAAAAGAAGCATGGAATGCAGGGAAGGGATAAAAGGGGAAAAAGAAAATTTATGAATGGAAGCCAGACAAAAGGAGCAGGAGCAAATGGAGCAGAGGCAAATGGGGAAGGAAAAGCTAAGAATAGCAAAGAAGAATGATGGCTTCCAGAACTGACTGGTGGCACCAAGACAATGGCCAAAAAGGGAATAGTGGAAGCAAAGAGGATCAGTGGAAGTAAGAATGGAATGGTGGAAGATGAAGGATGGCACCCAAAATAGGAAGAACAATTCAAATAATGGGTTGACAAATGGGCTTGGTAGTCAGGTGACAAGGTGGTCTGTGCACTGTGGAGAAAGGTATAAATAGGCTAGGTAAATTAGAGAATAATCAGGCAATTAATAGGCAAAGGCTCAGTGGTTCCCAGGGAGTGAATCACTTAGGCTAGAGTTTGTTAAAAACCTCAGAGGCAATTAATAGGCAAAGGCTCAGTGGTTCCCAGGGAGTGAATCACTTAGGCTAAAGTTTGTTAAAAACCTCTACCTTTCAAAGTATTATATATTTTGAAAAGTAACCCTCAAAACACCAAGTTTATCATCAAGCAACAGTGTGGATTTGCAGTAACTTTCTAAGACTTCAAGAAAGCCCCAGAACTATCTATAATACTCTAACCAAGTACTACAGTGCTAGCGACAGGCTTGATTTTAAGCGCTACTGGCTTATACTTCTTTTTGACCTGTACACCTTTGCGTTTAGTAGTGTTAGCGGCGGCAAAGGTGGAGGCGGTAGGTAATGTAAGTGATGAGTTGCTAGTGCTAGTGCTAGCTTTGAAAAGTCCAAGAATGGTGGGTTGGGAAGAACTAGGGAGAGTTTCAAGATACATATCAGAGGAGGCAAATTTAGCAAAAGGGTCGGAAGCGGTAAGGTACAGGTAAGCAAGAGAAGAGTTGGTAAGCTTTTGATGGTTGGTTGTAGGGGTACTGGTAGTGGACGTATTAGCGCTAAGGTCACAAGAAGATGAGAGTACTTCAGAGTCAAGAAAGGCGGTAGAAACAATATTTACAAGACCACTATAGTGGTCATAGTCCAGTGTAAGTGCTACATTTCCATGATTGTTGCCAATCACCTCCTTGATGGTGGATGAAAACACAAGTGGGGATGTTCTGGGTACTGATCAGTAAACATTGGAGCTTTGGCAAGCTTCTCTTTCTGGCAACCTCTCAGGAAGATCAGCATTGTGCGGCGGACACCAGAGTTGGAGTTGCTAATTGTCATAGTGATCTCATTGTTGGAGGGAGTCTTGACTATGGAGCGCGCTAACACATCAAATGGTTGGCCAAGGAGGATGTTGTATGTGGAAGAGCAAAGTATGTATATCTGCAGGTAAAATGTGAGGTTGCCAATGGTGCATGGCACATTCTTGGCAAGTCCAAGTGACCTATCTATAGTGCCGTTAGCGCTTTGCATATTTAGGACTATACCTGGGTCATAGATGAGGCCTAGATTGTTGGCAACTTCTGCCAACATTAAGATGATCTGGGAGCCACTGTCCACTATAGCCTCTATCTCCTGGCAACTGTTGATGGTAAGCATGATTAATTGTATGGCATGTGAGTTCCAAGCAACTGTTAGTATGGCAGGATCTTCTCCTGGCACTAGCAACCAAATGCAAGTCTCAACAGAGTCTATTGAGATAATGTTGGCAAGTTGTTGGTTAGTGTCAGTGTCAGTAAGCAAGGGGTTGATAGTGAGTGAAAATCCTGGAAGAGTGTCGTTGATGTTGAATGCATCTTGTACAGTGGCCTGGAGAGTGCGCTTAGGGGTTACAGCTGTTTTGACCTAGTTCCTGACATCTGGTGCTATGCTGCAGAGTTCCTCCACTGATAAGGTCATTGGCATTTTCATAATGCAGCTAAAAACATGGTTGGATTTCTTGATGTCATATATGGGAGCAGTTGGTCGGTAACCACCTTCAGATTGCTTGTCAGGTGCGGCAAAGTTACATTGGGTGGGAGCAGTATAGCAAGCAGGAAGACCAGAGTACAAGTGCAAAGGTGGTGGAGCTAAGGCAGTAGTGTCTGTCATGTGTGCAATAGGCTTGGCAACTGGGTCAGGAACGGCAAGAGCAACTGGCTGTGTTGGAACATGCACTGGGGTGGCAGCAGAGGGTACAGGTGAGTTGGTAGAGGGTGGCGCTAAGGGTCAGTAACCTGTCAATGGCTGCTTGAGTTTCTTAATTTCCATGCCATCAAATACTTGCTTCAGAGTCGCCAGCTCACGTTCCAGAGTTTCAATACGTGCATCCTTAGTAAGATTGCTGTTGTCACTAACTGTGTCCAAGTGCATTACCTCTAGTACTATTTGTTGCTGTAGCACCTGTTTTGCATTGGGATTAGCATTGCCAGTAAGAGTGCCAGTCACCAGGTTGCCAGGGTTCCATTGGTACCATTCATCCACACACTCTTAATAGAACTTGAGCTTAGGATAGTTTAGTATGATGGTGCCAGAGGGGAGTACAACCTTTCCATTGGCAGTCCTGCAAATGCATTCTTGCCGAATGTAGTTTTTCAAAGTGGGGCAGCAACCGCGTGTCATAGTGTGGCCAACTTTACCACAGAAGTGACAGAGGTTGCTAGCGGGGGCAATATTATGAGAGGCGGTAAAGCTGGTGGTGATCATAGTCTCAATACATGTCATGGCATTAGCAATGGCAGCAGCAATGGCAGTATCCAGGTCTTCCTTCTTGACATAGTAGTTGGGTGTTGTTTGAGTTGGTAACGGGGTGATTGAGGCAGCAGCAATGGGAATCATGCCAGGAGTTGAGGCAGAACAAGAAGCACTCACACCAGTGTCCATACCTTTCAACATCCATTTGCCTGCCTCAAAGATGTTGTCCACATCATAGGGTTCCTTAGAGTGGTGATTGGGCTGTAAGATTTTGAGGCGCCTAGCAATCCGTGTCCATAGCAATGTGGGAATACCTTGCTGGAATAAGTGTCGTTCTTCATTGCGGTAGAGCTTGCCGTTTTGCAGTAGCCATCTAACAACCCTCTGGAAGTCCCAGTAGTAAGTAAAGAGGGCGCCAAGCATGTAAATACTGTTGTTGAATGTTTCCTGTACTAGCTTTTGGAGTTCAGTTATTGTATACCTGGTAGACTCCTCAACGCCTGGGTAGAGTTGTATTACTGCCGCTTTCCATTCCTTGTAAGTTGCTAAGGCCAGGAGTCCTATTGGTTGATTGCCAGGAACTGGAACTGGGGCGCTAAATTCCCTGAGTCTAGTCCAAGTTTCTGCCGTGTCGTATGATACATATTGTGCCACATATTCCTTCATCTGGGTGTGGTCGGTAATGCTGTAGTTGCAAAAGAGGTATTCTAGTTCCTTAAAGTACTGAGTGAGTTTCCGTGGGTTAGTTTCATCCCATTTTGGGGCCAAGAAGTGGTTGCAAAGTGGCATGCGCTGAGGGACAGCTGCCTCCATGATAGTCAATAAGCATTGAGTTGGTAGCATAGGAGTTGGTAAGTGTACTGATGATAGTGGTGGTGTAGGTGTTGGCATTCTGAATAACTGAAATAATAGTGTGAGGGGTGAGTTTGGCAATCCTTGTGCTAAGTTGGCAAGAGGTGTCTGATGTCCAGGACCAATTGGTTCAAAATCAAGCTGGCGGGGAAAGAAGTCGCTAATGTTGTCAACTGTAAGGTTGGCTGAGGCATTGGCAAGTTTCTGCACTAGAGTACAGCAAGGTAAAGCTCCAGATAACTGTGGTGTAGAAGGTGATTGGTGCAAAGATTCAAGGGCACCTGCTGACTGGCTAAAAAGGCAGCGCTGGTGCTGAAGACAGGTTTCTGGCAGAATTCTGCCCTAAAGTCCCTCGTGGTGGGCTCCAATTTGATGATGCCCAAAAGTTGCTAAGCACTGTCCTAGTAGATGGTAAACTTAGCGCCTCACAAATGAGTAGCATTGGGTGGTTGCTAGGGTTGAGAGAGTCCTGGGCAGGGTCTCAGAAGCCTAGTCTTTTTAGTGTAGTTTGGACTTGGAAAAGTAAAGAAGGTGCTTCATGATCTAAGCCAAAAGCCTGCAAGGTGCTAGAGTGCTAGAAGTTGGTAAGGACTCTAGCAATGTAAACATTGGCAACGGTGTGCCTGTATGGCACCGTAAGAATAAAAGTTGGTAAATAAAGTCGGTAAGGTGAAGTCAGCAAGACTGTATCACTTAGCAACTCTGAGGATTTAGAATGCGCTAAAATGAGATCTAAACTGTGGAGCATATGATTTGATGGTGGCTCAGACAAAATATGTACAGTATTTATAGGCGCTAAGTTGCCGTATTAATTAAACTAAAAGTCGCTAATTAAATCAATTGAGAAAAATAATGACAAGTACTATGGAACATGAAAGTCACTAAGCGATGGTGTCTGTTAAATCAGCAAACACTAACTCAACATTCTAGCAGTGAAAATGATCGAATGTGTGGGGACTGTTGCTAAGGCCTGAAACCATCAAGGGGCCTGTCTCAAGTAAGTCACTAAGTGTTGAATAAGTAATAAGCATCACTAAAAGTGATCTGACGTTGGATCTTTGAGAAGCACTGGATTTTGATAGACATTGCTAAAGGTTCTAGAGTCAGCTATCTCTAATCAGGGACCTGAAAGGGGGCCAGGCTGAAGTCAGGTGATTGTCAGGTGATCACCAAGTCAGGTGGTTGCTAAGGTTCCATGGTTGCCAAGTCTCATGATTGCCATGTCACTGGTAGATCATCATATGACCTCTAAGTCAGGTGATCACCAAGTTCCATGATTCCACGTGTTGCATCCTGTAGCCTGAGTTTGATTCCTGCCTGCTGCAAAATATAAGTTGCTAAAAATAGCACCAGTGCACTGAGCTCAGCCAGGGGCTTATCACCAAGAATACTTAGGCAATATCAAGACTACTGTACATGCTACGGTAGTGCTTATATACTATGGTATACTAAGGTCCGGTACCAGGTCCGAGGATGGACTCTGGGGTTTCAGTGGCCCAAGGAACAAAGGAGTAAACAAAGGAGGCCTGCAGGTGTTGGTTTGGGATGCAGCAGTGGTGTTGTTGCTTTGGGAGTCATGGCATTGGTGCTGCACAACTGGCAGAAGCATGTGCAAGGCATGATGCAGTGAATAATGCACGGGATGCTAGGCTGATCCAGAGTGATGCATGATATGTTGGATGATGTGTGATGATGCATGATGTGATGAATGATGGGCATGATGGGAGGGATGATGCGGGTAAGGTTGCTTGTTATGCCGGTGATGTCCAGGGAGCCATTGGGGAATGTCAGTGATGTCCCGGGGGGGGCCCGGGGTTGTTGGTGATGTCCAGAGAAGTGCTGGGGATTGCCATGGTGTGACATGATAGCTATGTTGGCGGTCCGGCTGGTTTTATCCCAGAGATGAGTGGTTGCAGGAGTGGTTGCCGGGAAATGTGTTGAGGGTTCAGGGTCCAGGGCTCAGGCCCAGGGTAAGTCAGGCAGGTTGTGACAATGTGTTCCATAGACTCCATGACATTATCAGATTGTGCACATAGTGCCTGTCTTTCATAATTAGGGATGTTTTCCAAGAATTGTCCAACTTTGTAGCCATTATGCATTGTTTTCTATAAGAACACTTGTGTTTTTCTAGTCAGGTCCTAGTCTTTTAGCAAATTCCAGATCCATTCATCTGTGGGGGTGTTGTTGTTCACCTCATGTATTGCCCACCTCATTGCATCAAGGTGCATTATTGTTCCATGTTGTGATGGGGTAGGTTTCATTTTGGTCATTCCTTTGTAAAGCATTGCTTGGGAAATCTGTGCTAATTTTGTGCTTTGCAGGTCAAATTTTAGGGGAATGTCCAGGTCCACTACATCTGGGTTTGGTTTCTTTGTGCCCTGGTCTGCCAGCCTATTGGCTCCCTCATTTCCTTTGACCCTGGAGTGCTCTTTCATCTTCTCAAAAATTGTTATTCCAGATCTACTCTTAAGCTTCATCAGTCCCCAGTTTGATAGCCATCAACAGAATGAAACAGCAAGCATCCCTCTGCCCAGAGCTGTTTAGTACTATCTAGGGGTAGATAGCCATAGATAGAGTGGTATACTATTATTTTTTCATTTCTTTTTCAGGGTTTGTAAAGGTATGATGTGTCTTCTGAGTCAACCAATGGTGTTTTGTATGGATACAAAACATGGTCAGATGACTTTCACATGACTTTGTTGATCTAATATCATCATATGGTCTCTTCAAGCTTGAAGCTCCAAGGTTGATTTGTTCACACTCAAATCTACATACTAGCATGTAGGTCAACATATCTAGAAACTAAATTGCTTTGGTATAGTTTTTGTTTTGAAGTTGGTAGATGTCTGCCCTAATGTGTACCTGCTATGATATTCAACTGATTTAAAGAGGTAATTTCTGCAACTGTACAACTTGAACTTCATTCATAACTCATCTCTATTATCTACAGTTGCCAACTCATGCCCTCCTGCCCTTTTTTTATATAGTTCTGGCTTCTTCAGTGCCATTTTCTCTATCATAACTCACATTTATTTGTGAATTCAGATTTACTATTGATCAAATTCTTGTACATTTTTTCTATCCCCAATTCTACTTTATACATTATAACTTGGCTTTCTCAATGTCATTTTACTCCCAATCTAGACTTTTCATCAGATGTTTGTGCTGGCCCCATGGACTGGGTACTTTGTAAAACTATCAATCTATAGATTTGTGTCTTTGTTTTTATTGCTGGTGGGTGAGGTTCTCAATGATTTTTTCCATCTTCTATTCTAATTCATTGTATATTAGGCCATCACTTTGAATAGAAGATCCTTCATAATACCAAGATTTGAATATCTAAGAGTGGAAATTGGTTTTATTGTAGTAAAAACTTATCATATACTAATGACTGAACCTCCTCATGTAAGGTTAACAAGGCCTTGAAAATGCACCACATTAACAGTAGTTTAGATGAAACAGTTTACACTAGAATTGTGTATCTACTGACTTTCAGTAACATGATTTGGTTTCTATGCCTTTAGTATGGATATAGAGTGAACAAACCATGAAAATCAATACTAGTCATTGCTAACTTAGACTGGATGCTAATGGACAGATATGCAGACTCTGTGCAGCACTAGACAGCATTAGACAGCAATATACCTTGTCTGGAGTGCTGTGGCTCTGGAGTTCACTAGACAGACTTCTCCAGAGTACTCCAGCTTGAACTAGCCAATCAGACTTTGCTGATGTTGGCCATCAGGGCTTTCATCAGGTCTTTGTTTGTGACCCCTATCCAACCATTGTCTTCATTCTTAGCCAGGTGAGTGGTGATACTGTCTAGGATCAGTCTTGAGTTGCTCATAATTTTCAGAGGCTTGTTCATTGGGGCTAGCATGGCCACCCCTCAGGATTGCTAGTGCTTCACTGGAATTATTTGTCTGTGGTAGGGTCTCTTGTAGTCTAAGTGCTTCA
>QLOM01002854.1:0-65225 GCA_003313785.1 Termitomyces sp. MG148 | reverse complement strand
TTCGGTTATGGCTTCACATATGTACAACCATTCAAGGCTTAGATCCAGCCTCAACCTCACTTCGTTTGGTTAAGGCCTTGTAGGGTCAATTCAAGGCTTAAATCCAGCCTTAACCTCACTTCGTTTGGTTTAACTTGTAAGGCCAATTCAGGGTTTAGCATGGGCCTTGCGCTGCTCATTGGGGGGTTTGCCCCCAAACCCCCCCAAACTCAGTCTCTGCCATAATCTCACTGCATTCAGTTATAGCTTCACATATGTACAACCATTCAAGACTTAGATCCAGCCTTAACCAAACGAAGTGAGGTTAAGGCCTTGTAGAGCCAATTCAAAGCTTAAATTCAACCTCAACCATCCAGCTTTAACCTCACTTGGTTTGGTTTAAGGCCTTGTACAACCATTCAAGGCTTAAATCCAGCCTTAACTTCACTGCATTCAGTCTAAAGCCTTGTAGGGCCAACTCAAGGCTTAAATCTAGCCTCAACTTCACTTTGTTTGGTTCAGGCCTTGAAGGGCCAATTCAAGGCTTAAATCCAGCCTCAACCTCACTTGGTTTGGTTTAAGGCCTTGTACAACCATTCAAGGCTTAAATCCAGCCTTAACTTCATTGCGTTCAGTTTAAAGCCTTGTAGAGCCAACTCAAGGCTTAAATCTAGCCTCAACTTCACTTTGTTCGGTTCAGGCCTTGAAGGGCCAATTCAAGGCTTAAATCTAGCCTCAACCTCACTTTGTTTGGTTAAGGCCTTGTAAAACCAATTTGAGGCTTACATCCAGCCTAAACCAAATGAACAATTCAAGGCTTAAATCTAGCCTCAACTTCACTTTGTTTGGTTTAGGCTTTGTAAGGCCAACTCAAGGCAGAGCTTTGTTTTTAGTGACTCAATGCACAACCTCACTTCACCCAAGTCAAAGCTTAAATCCAATCTCACTCCAAGGCTTAAATCTGGCCTTGACCTCATTTTTTCAAGTAACTTCACTTTCAGTTAGAGCTTTGTTGTGAGTGACTCAATGCTCAAGCTACAAACTCACTGCATCTAGTCATAGCCTCAGCTTCACTGTGATTCTTTCAAACTTTGAAGTCATTTACTTGGCTGCTTGGGTCTTGCCTCACTATGTCTCAGGATTACTTGACCGATGTTTTGATAGGATTCAAACTCAGACTCAAAGTCCAGACTCAGCCACCTGTAATGTCAAACTCAGCCTGAAATTCTGAAACTCAGCAAAGAACTTGGATTGAAACCCAGCTTGTTAGTCAGTGCTCATGACTAATCACATCAAATTCCCAGGCGTCATGGCATTATATAGAGATCTGCATCTGGGTTGACTGGATGTGTAGAGATTTTGTTGTCCAGAATCTTGTTGCATCTGTAACCCTGATTGGACAGGCTGAGTCCCATATCTGGACGCGTAGTTACAAGGGTCCAGGTATGGATAGTATACATGTCCAGAGTAGGGGTACAAGTTCTGTTGGCAATGCGACGTGTCGAGAAGAGGCCTTGAAGCTGAGAGTGCGCAAGAATGTGACCATTGTCACTCAGCCCAAAAGGGATATGTGTCAATCAATTTGTCAATCAACCTGTCTATCACTTGTGCCTAATTCCAGTCCAGCTACAGTTGCAGACAGCCAAACACGACAATGTTGATATCTCCAAAATGGGAATTTTTCCAGCCACACCAAGGCCAGATCTGAACTCAGCAACTCAAAATACGTCAAAAAACACCCTTCCAAAGTTTTTCCCACAACATTTTGGACCGCCAAAATTTTTGGTGATTTTAACACACCCTAATTCAGGTTTTTTTTGCAGCAACTACCAAATTTTTGAAGTTAAGATTTTCATACTCACGATTCAAAGAAATTAGCTCATGAAAATCAAATCATTGCATCTCAAATAGCATGTTTCCACAATAATACATAGAGTTCATGGTACAACTTGTGTAATGTTTTGCCGAAAATGGAACATGCCGGAATTGCACTCGACAAACCAGTTGGACTACCTGTCCCATTAGAACAAACATCGTTACTACGCTGTGACCCGTTATCAGAGTGAACCACGCTCTGACACTGCCGGTCATTTCCATAGCAGGAATCCAACCACTACATACCCCCTCTCGTGTTCGAGGCCTGGGGTATCAGTGTGCATACAACTGGCTACACCGGGAATCGAACACAACTCTCTGTGTTCCACCATATGTAACGTTTTGCCGAAAATGGAACACACCGGAATTGCACTCGACGAACCAGTTGGACTACCTGTCCCATTAGAACAAACATTGTTACTACGCTGTGACCCGTTATCAGAGTGAACCACGCTCTGACACTGCCGGTCATTTCCATAGCAGGAATCCAACCGCTACAACTTGCCCTCCAAAATGGGATGTGTGTTATTATTGTTTGTTGTGTGCTATTGCTGTGCTTGGCTATCCTCGGCTGACAGTGTGAGAGTTGGTCCTAGACTGTTGATTTCAAAGCCCTGATATGTTTTTGTTTTTGTTGAAGTCACTTTGGCTTTATCAATGAGAGCAGGGCCTGATTTTGTTGATTTTTTTGCTAGGTAAACCTTGAGTGAAAACATTATGTAAATTTAGAGCAGTCCAGAATCATGATCAAAAGCTTTCAATTCCACACTTTTGTGGATTTTTTTGTCGGACTACCAAATTATGAGGGTTAAGATTTTTGTAACCATGATTCTCAGAAATCAGCTCAAGGAAATTAACTCATTTGACCTGAATTCTACATTAAAACTGTCAAAACCTCGTTGGAGGTGCTAGTGGTCCCGTTGTGACTGGCGGTTAGACTCAGTGGAAAGGGTGGAGAATAGCATGTCTTCGCGGGTAAAGAAGACAAAAAATTGTAAGTAATGTGTACGTAAACCACAACCGAAATATTCCCACACCAACGCTGCAAGAGCGCACCCTCAACTCCTGACACCCTCCCTCGAACGAAGCAGCGAGAGAATATAGAAAGTGAGATTGTATGTATAGTGCAGACTGAAAGGGGAACAAGATGAGAAGGAAAATTTACCAAAAGAACAATTCTGAGTGACTCCTAGAGCAATCCAGCATGATACCCCTCCCTGAACCAGTTATCCTTTATATCTAGCATCCCTCAGCCCTCCCTGTCTGGGAGTAAACGGCAATCAAATGCGCAGAATAACAATGCGATGGCAATTTTGAAGAAGATCAAGAAATTGATGGATGCTGATTGTATGAAGGGTCTAGCTGAAATTTGAAAGCAAGCTAGAGTTGATTCCAGATGAGAGTAGGATCCCAAGGCAGAACGATTGGTGAAAGAAGGTTGGAAGAATAGAAATAGATGGGAAGATGCCGTGATGGTGTCCAAATATGATGTGCCGTGGATGGAAACAGATGACCGTGATATGTATGGGTGCTACAAAGAGCACCACGCCGGGAGATGTCCCGCAAAGCTGACCGAAAGAATCTTGACGATGAAGCGTCGAAAGGATTTTGATAACGCAGATTCAGACTGCGTCGTTTTGTTGTAGCTGACGATACAGCAATGACCCGCGAATGTCAAAACCTCGTTGGAGGTGCTAGTGGTCCCGTTGTGACTGGCGGTTAGACTCAGTGGAAAGGGTGGAGAATAGCATGTCTTCGCGGGTAAAGAAGACAAAAAATTGTAAGTAATGTGTACGTAAACCACAACCGAAATATTCCCACACCAACGCTGCAAGAGCGCACCCTCAACTCCTGACAAAAACAATGACTGATGACTGAGTCTTCCTTTTCTTTGTTGTATTTGGCTAACTGCAGCTGTAGGTGCACAAGATTGGACTCCAGATCCATCAATCAGTGGGCTGACAGTGCAAGAATTGGTCCTCGGATTTTGAATTGAAGCCCTGATCTGTTGTGTTTCTGTTTAGATGGTTGGCCAGGCTCCATTTATGAGTAGAGTCAGAATTTGTTAAATTTTTGTGAACCACCCTGAACTTACATAGTCTTTTCACAGAATCATGATCAGCTAATCAAAAGCTTTTGATTCCACACTTTTACAGATTTTTTTGCGGGGACCGCCAAATTTTGAGGGTAAAAATTTTTAAACTGCGATTCTCAAAAATCGGCTCATGTAAATCAACTCATTTGACCTTGATTAGGATGTTTTTACAATAAAATGCAGAATCTGATGATGACTGAACCTTATAAAATTGATTGTTTATTTTTGTCGTGTTTGGCTGTCCGCAACTGTAATGCCAAATTCCAGTAGAACAGGCGTTGCAAATACACTCTAATATCAAAATTTGGGACCCCCTGCCTATCGATTTGAAAACGGCTGGAATGATCAAAATCTCAATTGACACAATGGTTGGTGGCTGCGCAATTTCGCTCCCTTTGAGCAAACTAATAACTTACGAACCATTTACCAAAAATATGCGTCATATATTTTGACGTCCTCTCTCATACATACGATAATTACGATTCGGTACTGCCACGCCTAATTTACTGCATGGTTGTTTCCAGGGATGACCAATCCCAGGCTGTCCTGTGCCCAAGCCGAAAAAGGTTTCATTGCAGGCTTGCTTTCGAGTAAGTGTATCATCATATATGCGTCGTTTTTCCTACGCGATTCCAAACGGCTTTGAAAATTGACTGTCATTTTCATCAATCTCGTCGAGTATGTTCAGGACACTACACAAAGTTGCGATTCATGGTATCTATCATAGATAAGAGCAAACGTCATAAATAAACCTTTCAGGGCAAGATCAGGTCTTTTTTGAGGCCAGAAAAAAGGTACAAAAACTGACTTTTAATCACCGCCATCACCGCCGGCAAGCGCTTACTATTCGCCGGGGAAATGACCACCGTTTACTTGTGCGACTTTCCAGTAATCCTCCCATTCATGCAGACCGCTTGAAATTGTTGTGAACACCTCGGCCGCATTGGAAGCCAAAACGCGAATCGTCTGGTAATGACTTTCGCCGCTTCGCACACTCCCCTCTTCAAGGATTTTCACCAACAAAACCGTCTTCGGATGAGATGAAGGCGCAACACCTTCGTCCGCCAACACAACGAATGACTCGTCGATTTCGACTCCTCCAGCTTCGAAAGACGCCCTATGCAATGGTAAAATGCTTCCTACTCCTCCCACTATATCGGCATCGGCGAAGTCAAAGGAAATCGGATGTTCCGTGTTGATTGGTCTCTCTGGGTGATTGAACGCGTTTAGCAGGGCCTGCTGGTCACTCGCAGACAACTGCATGGAAGTGTATACGAGGACAGCGTTCTTTAAAGGCATTGTATGCCAATATCCTGGGGTTAGAAGCAGACAGCTGCCTGAGAAGCTCATGTTTATTCGCCACGAATCTCACGGTTGTTGTCAACATCTAACATTCGCGGACCCTGCATCCTGTTCAGTCAGCTGTTACGCAAAAAAGTTTTGATCGCCTCCGCTACTGATGCTCATTGATCCCAGTGGTCGTACTCATGTGACCTCTTGAATGCCATGTGAAGGGCCAATCTTCTCACATGGATCTGCGCAAGAACCTGGAAAGGGAAGCTCAAAAGTTCGACTGACGTTTCCTAAACAAGGCGTCGCGTTATTTGCCTCAATTTGTTGGCACCTAGTCAACAATCTTTTCTGAGCCATCATCGCCCTTGAAGCACTCAATAGAGTGGCCAGAATAATGCTCCTTGTTTATTTTCTGCATCCGCCCTCATCCTAGCAGATATGCATTTCCTCCACTGCCGCACGTTACGTTAATGAACTTCTACATCGCATCATCGTCCAGGTCATCGCTGACTCGGTGCACACCATATGTGTCTCTCCCGAGAATGTGCATTGGGAGATGAACGTCTTCCCCACGCTCTGTAAAGTGTCGTACAACTTCAGGGTTATTACCCTTGGAATCATGAAGCAGGCTTTTCGATGTCAACTCACGCTGGGAGACATCTCAAGGCATGTCATCTTCGACTGTGACCGTCGGTTGATGCTGACCGATTTGTACTAGTCTCTTTTCCCCAATCGTAAAGCAATTTGAGCGTCTTCGATTGTTTGGCAACAGACTTCACAGACCAACCAGAAGCACGTCTTACTTTGTCCCTGAGGAAGAGGATGCTTTGTTGATCTTTGGATATTCACTGTTTCTCTCTGCTTTGGATCCGCGATACAGTTCCATCAGGGCTCCCTCATGGGACTTCCAGATTGCTCAGGAGATCAGTATTTCCGCTCTTTCTTTGTCGTTGTCGATGTGCCCCAAAGTTAGGCCCGTTGGGTTGGCTGATGTGTTGTCAGATGCTATGCGAAAGCAGATGGATCTCGTACTAAATGGTGGGTAAACAAACGTAGTACCTCGGAAAGCAGTATTAAACTTCCTCGCAGGCCTCAGTGCCGTCAGAGCTGCAGAGACATTGGATCGACTCATGAAAGAGTGAGCAGATTTGGAGGGGGCCAAGGAAGATGTCGAGTTGCGGAAATCCGTAAACTTTCTGCTGTGTTCTCGTCGACTGTAGTTCTTGACCTTCCACACAACACTAAAATCTTAACGATATTGGTGAAAGAATAATCGAACTCGAAAAAGCCTATGAAGCATATGCACTCATCATTGATTCTGACAGTGTATTCCAGACGTCGGAGGTAAGCTGACTTCCATCGTTTTCTATCTATTCTGAATCGGTCCTAGCTACCGAATATTTTTCCTATTATCAACAAACTTCAGTTGAACGTTGGACTGTGACGCCACGTTTTCCCATTGAGTCTTCGTAAAACTATCTGTTGTATGTTGATACAATGGACAATAATCTGGGTTCTTTTTGCCCAAGATCTTCGGGGTTCTTTCCTGTCCTTGCTTTGTGATTGACATGTCTCTTGAATCTGCCCGTCCTATCCCAGTTTGTGGAACTCCTGGGAAATCATGAGGGAACGACGAGGGTTCGCTGAGTTACTCTAGTGTGCTCTTTCTCACCGCCTCATCAATCATTTCACGGGAATCGGATACGCGCGCAAATTGCTCGTGATCACAAGCTGCTGAAAGGATCTCTAAACTCTGAAGTGAACACTGTTTCTGTAACAGATCCATCTTCTCCCTAGTTATGTGGATCGTGCCTCTACGAGGAAAGTATATGGTTTGGGCAATCACTGGTGTGTGAAATGTACATTTCCCATCAAGCTTGTTCCAAGAATCCTTCAATTCAGCCTGTTGCTGTCAAGGCTTCTTGCTTCTCGGGTATGATCAGGGTGTCATGTCGGGCATTGTAAGTTGCTTTGTAGGTCATTGAAGGCTCACTAGCATTAATCTATATCACTCTTGGGGTAGATAGGGGCCGACAACCAATTTGGTAGAGATCTCAACCATCCTGATCCCACGACGCAAGGAACCATTGTATGTCTGAAGTCCATTCTCTGCCCCCATCGTGCTTTTCTTGTTCTTCCAGGTTGCCATATATGTAAGTTTTTGCTATAAATACATACCACTCTGAAATAGAGTTTATCATGAAAGGACATCGGTTGTGCTGTTGGGAGTTTCATTGTCTTCTTCTTTGGGGAAGCTATCGGCAGGAAGCGCATGATCATGTCTGGTGCTACCACTATGCTTATTGGTACGGTGAGTTCCGGCCACTGCTAATGTAAACCGCCATCACAGGCCATATTGACAAGTTCTACCACGCTAGCCCAGCTCTACATCGGACGTATCATAACGGGAATAGTACGTTCTTTGACTTTTTGACATTTTGACGACACCTCAGTATTGATTACTCAACACATCTCAGGAAAATGGCTTCAATTCATCCTCTATACCTGTTGATCAGTCAGAGACATGTGGGCAAAGTTCGAGGAAGACTTGTCTGCTTAAATTCTACGGTTACAATCATCGGACTTGTCATTGTGAGCTGCCCGATCCATTTCCAGTTCCTGCATGGAAGTGGTCTCATCGTGTCACGTAGGCGTACTGGTTGGATTATGGGCTGAGTTTCGTAGACGGACCAGCTCAACGGAGACTTCCCATTGGTTTCCAAGCCTTTTTCGCATTATGCCTTCTTTTGCAGGGATCGGTACTACCAGACTCACCCCGTTGGTTGATTGCGCATGGCTACAACGATGAAGGGGCTCGGGTTATCGCCATGCTAGAAAATCAGGCATCAACCAATCATCCAGATGTTGTTCGAATTATCCGAGAAATCGAAGCGTCATTGGCCTTGGAAAGTGCCAGGGGTGAGAGCACACCGCTTCGAGTCACGTTTAATATTTATGTATCATTAACGCTTGTTAATAGGACCATTCCGGTACAAAGAGCTTTTGGAAGGTGGCAAGATACAGAACTTCCGGCGTATATGCTTGTGTATTGGAATAAATGTCATGCAACAATTCACAGGGTAGGTTTTACTATGACACGATAGAACTGTTTGACCTCAGAGCGAATATGATAAAGTACGTCTTTTTTTGTCTTGCTGTATCGCATATGCCAATCCGCCACCCTCAGCTATTTGGCTCCGGTAGTCTATCAAAACACTATGGGGCTTTCGCGCAACCTTTCGCTTATTCTTGGTGGATTCACGGCAGTAACATATATGCTTCGTACATTCCTCTCTGGGTAAGCTTTTACCTACGATAATCTATGAGAGATGGGATTCAAAGCTTCATAGACGGTCGACCGTTACGGAAGGCGGCCCTGGCTCATGATCTGCTACAGGTTTATCTTTATGTTTCATTGTGGCTGCGGCTCTCCTATCAACTGGAGCCAAATCAGCGGCTTTTGGAGCGACAGCAATGGTGTTTGTCTTCCAGATATTCCTCGGGATAGGATATCTACCAATCGTGCGCCTTTTTGTATCTTCATTTTACTCGTCTTAAGAGTGACACTAGCCATGGCTTTATCCCGCGGAGGTGTGCAATCAAGTTGTTTATCTTAATCCGCTCGCGTGGCTCTGCGATCTACAGCTTTTTCAACTGGATGTAAGCATACGGCAGAATGCTATACTGAATGATACTGATGATTATTGCAGGTGCGTCTTCGCTGTGGTTGAAATGACTCCCCCAGCGATTGCAAACATTAGTTGGCGAGTCTTCATAATTTTTGCCATATTTAATGCATGTTGGGTACCGCTTGTGAGTGTCATCTCTTGCCCTGGATACAGATCACAATGTTCAAACGAAGCTTTGAAGGTCTATTGTGTATTTAACTTTCTGTACTGCCCGATAACATGGACCCATAGCTTCTCAGTTCTTCCCAGAGACTCATTCACTGGAATTGGAGGATATCGACGCAATCTTTGAGAAAGGAGGTGTGACTGGTGGTGTGTTAGGAAGCCCAGGAGGAAGGGCTGTGACGAGGAAGAAAAGTTTTTCCAAGCTTTCGCAGACGGTGTACTTTTGAACACTAGCGAGACTTGAAGCTTGAATAGAGAATAATTTTGAAGTGCTCAGCGAAATCCAGCAGTTACTCCGCCAGGACCAATGAGCCACCCCTTGCTTAGAATTAACTGATAATAAAGGATACGGCTTGGTCGGGAGAGCCTTTAGGGCTGGTCCCGTGCCCTCAATAAGATTTTTTCTCGTGCTAATACCGGCTGAGCTACAGTAAACTACACGGCTGCACCCTTCACTTAAGAAGTTGATAGGATCCGGGACTTTGATGAATTCATATCTAGCTCTTATGAAAATCAGACTTGGGGACTTACAAGTATATCTTAATGGTTGGCGTCAATAAGAGCTCAGATGGGTGTCTTAAGATTCTCATATCGTGGATCTCGAGAAATTTCTTAAGGATCGTGAAACGTGATTCACGTCATTTCCCATCCCGTTTCCTTTTTTTCCTCGCTTGCTTCCTTCGGTTGCTATTATATGATGTATAAAGCATGTCATTTGCGACAGAAGATACAATGAAGTATTTAATCATGAGCCCGCAGGCCAGCTGTCCAAGTTTGTCCCCCCCATTGCACCATTTGTTGAGCCGCCGTAATGATTTACTGCCATCACTGTATCCACCCTGGAACTCTGTAGGTGATACTGATTTACCGACGGTGACGAAAGGAAATCGAAGGTTTGACGTGCTGGTGTGGATACCGGGATATGTGAGCCTATATTATCTGAACTTATCAGCACGTCACGGAAATATTTTAGTTCCAACTCACCTGTTGAGAAAACCTCCCTCGGATGGGATGCAGGCATATGCAAGGTATCCATGCGAGAAGGGGTTGCTGCTGGACCATTGATCATCAGTGCTAGAACTGGAACTGCCACACGCCTGGGAATGATAGGAAGACTATCGTCAAGAAACAGATCTTCCTCCTTCTTGATGGCTTCCTCAACATAACACTGAAGACTCATTGTGTGAGCATGCCAAACTTGCAACAAAGAAGAAAGACCATATGTAAAGGAGTATGACTAACAATAATTGATGCTGAGTAAGGTCCAGGCATATGACTCATCAAGGCTACAGTGGCTCAAAAAACTGTCCCAATGTTTCATACTTTTTGAAAGATGACATTAGCATGAAAGATTGGAAGGACCCAAAAATCTAATTAAATCAGGTAAAATACTTTGGCATCATGACTACAGATAAAACCTGGGATTATGTAATTTGGATCAAAACTGATGGAGTAGTGGCCATTTTAAAATATTCATACTGAACAACTACACCTACTGTGAAGCATGAAGGAGGGAATAATCTCATGGTATGGGGCTGCATGGGTTGGAATAGAGTAAAAAAGCTGGTGGAGGTGGTGGGGATCATGAATGCTGAGCAGTACTGTGAAATTTTGGATGATGGAGCAAAGGAGAGCTTTGAGAAGTTGGAGATAGAGGTGGGTGCCCGCTACTTTCAACAGAACAATAACCCCAAACACACCTCCAAAAGGGCTGAAAAGTGGTTTGAGGACAACAACTTTGATGTTCTCTGGTGGCCAGCCCAATCCCCTGATCTCAATCCTATTGAACACCTCTAGGAGTACCTCAAAGAGCAGCTTAGACAGTATGAAACACCTCATGGTGTGCATGAATTGTGGGAGAGGGTTGCAAAGGAGTGGGATAAAATACCATCAGAGGTATGCCAAAGACTGATAGAAAGCATGTCTAGAAGGATTCAAGCAGTTATCAAGGCAAATGGAGGACATACAAAGTATTAAATACTAAAATTAGAGATGCTCAAAAAACTGTCCCAATGAGTGAATATCTTAAAATAGCCATTATTCCATCAGTTCTGATCCTAATTACATAATCCTAGGTTTGATCTGTAGCCACAATGCCATAGTATTTTACCTGATTTAATCAGAATTTTAGGTACTTCCAATCTTTCATGCTAATGTCATCTTTCAAAATGTATGAAACATTGGGACAGTTTTTTGAGCCACTGTAACTACTACAAGATGGAAGGAGAAAGGGTGGGCCAAGTGGCCAGTCAGATCTGCTAGGAATAGGCGTATCGTTGGACTAAGCTTGGAATAGGGTTGGACACAGTCTGGAGACCAGTCCCCTGACACTTTTTCAGGAAAGCATGGCTGGATATTGAGCAAGGAGAGACAAAGGAAGTGAGGCACTCTATTTACTTAGATTGGATGGGAAGACTTAGCCAACTGCTGGGTTTGGTGAGCAATCTACCTCATAACCTATCTCCCTTTATGAATTTCCACCAGTCTGCAGCCATGATAGGGTTGGTACTATTGCTACTACCCTTTCACAAGTTTCATTTCAATATCATCCACAGATTATATATTGCAATGGCAATACCTCAAGGACCATTGCACAGTTTTTGCTACTGCTGTCATTTTTCTGTGCAGTTTGTGTACTTTTCTCAACCCTCCACCTTTCTGGGATGAATTATTCACAATTTTCCACAAGTTTTCTGCCTTATGATCATTAATTAAAATCAAGGAATACTATGGAAGCCAATTTGGAGTGACTATATTTGTTCTGACAATTCTGACTTATGTAGCCTATGGTGCTTTGTTCTTTGCCATCCTTATCAATACCCTCTGTGGATAATCCCCTGCTCCAGATTTGTGCTTATATATCTTGTCTTGTTTTTACTTTGAATGTAATGTTCTCCTGCTTGAACTTTGTAGCATATATAACGTAGTCCAATATGATGACCCCATCAACTAACTGCCTTTGCATTTGCCCTTAAAAAGTCGTGAATTCAACATAAGGAAAATAATATATATTCAACTGCTGAGGAAGTAGATCAGCGTGCGCTCGTTGTATGATCAGCGCCATGCTCATCGACGTGACAAGTGTTTCTAATTGATCTTTCTTGAGAAACATTTAAAGAATTTCTAATCAGTCTTTTTTTTAGAAATATATCACATTTTTCTTTATTTTTCTAAAAAAACACAAAGAAAGTTTATTGAAAAAACATTTGATAAAAAAATTATAAAGGTAACTTTAGAAAAATCAAAAGATACATGTGACATATTTCTCAAGAAACAGTCTCAAAACACAATTTGTGTTCCCCATGTATTTCTTGAGAAATAGAGAAAGAAAATTTTTAAAAATAGCTCAAGAAACACAAAAAAAAACACAATAAGTGTTTTTTTACTATTTTTCAATTTATACTTTTAGTTTTTCCAGAGAAACACTTGTTAGAAGTCACATGACCTGTTTTCTTTTTTTTTTTTTTTTTGGTGTAGCGTTTGGAGTAGACGGAGGGTCGGCATCACTGCTGCCGCCAACCGTCCCGCGGATGTCACAAGGCCTTGGCCTCGTACTTCGATCGCTTCTGTCACCCCGAGGAAATGCATTTACGCACTGGGTGTGGGGCTCCGGTCACTTTCATTTGGTTCCCCTCCTTCCTACTCAATCACCCAATTCCTTCTCCCTCACTCTCTGAACCAAAATCGGTGCCGATACCCACTAAAACCTCGGATTCTCCTAACCAGTCATCTGGCGGGGAGCTTTCATTCTTCAGTACCCCGGACCAAGTATTTAGAACTTTTTTCTTTGGGGTTGCTTTTTTACCATACCTTGGCTTAGATAACTCTATGTCAATGAAGAGCCTGTCGTTTACAGCCTTGAGCCAGCGATTAATTACCTCTTCTCTGGTGAAGGGGACGTTTTCGTTTTGTATGACTCTTTCGCACCTGAGTTTCCATATCAGGTAGGCCGATTCAACCATGATTATCTTATATAGTCTCGATGGGCCTGGGAGAATCTTTCCCTCCTCGTTAGTGAATTCTGCCAGCGGTGCGCCTAGGATTGTCCCTAGGGCCGGCCTAAACCATGGCAGGTCACACTTTTTCATCCACAACGCTTCTGCTGCTTCCCAAATTTCTTTTCGGCCAGCGGTCTCACACTCAGTAAGGATGTGTGACATCGATTCAAGGGAGTGGCAGTGGGCGCATTCGGCCCTTTCCTGAAGGTCTGTGCTCATTGTTGGTCTTAGCCAGTGGTCACCTACTAAATATGCATCGTGTGTGGCCATCCACAGGAAGTATCTCTGCTCCCTTGAGAAGTCCTTACATTTCTGTTTCTTCCACACTGTCGCATGGGTGGGTTTCCTCCCGAAGATTTCTTCAGCGCATTCTGAGATGTGTTCGAGGTTTTGATTGGTACGAGCCCTTGTAGGTGGGTTTCTCTTCATCCTAATTGCTCTTATAGCCTTATAAGCGAGTTTCTGTGAGGTCGCACATAGTTTAGCGCCCGTGACTGACAAAGATGGGTCAACCCTCATGTCGAGGGCTTCCTGGGCCAACCCCGTTGCTAGGACGGCTAGCCTGTCTGCCCCTTCATTTCTCCTATGGCCGGAGTGGCCTTTCACCCACTTAAGCCGAGTCCTCGTCCTCCGTTCCCTCAGTCTTGCTACAGTGACTCGGGCTAGGGCTGCGTTAGCAGTGTTGAGGTAGCCTGAGTCCTCATTTTTCTCTAAGTCTCTCGTAACTAGGTTTTTCGTATACTTTGAGTCTACCTCAACATCGACGCTTGCAAAATCTGGGCTACGTTCTATTGCTTCCTTCAGAGCAAGGAGCTCACCAGTTTGGTTAGACTGTGTAAGGTCCCGAGGAACCTTCACACTCCTGTTCAGGGGGTGGTTATCGGAATGGAATATTCCGGCCCCCGCGCATGCATCTGCGTCTCCATTTTTCAGGCATGACCCATCTGTCGCAAGTGTTATATGCTCTTCCGTGCTCAGCGAGGGGCCTAGCTGTGGTAGGTCGTTTGACTTCTCGCCTTCAGTGAAGACCCTGAATATCTCTGCTAGGTGGCCTTTTGTTATCATTTTCGCTTCGAAGGTTGTCCACTCTTCGTCCTCGGGGTTCCCATTGTCCTGGGAGGTCCCATCTCTCTGGGGAGGGGGAGCTCGCCTTGGGTCCCATTTCGGTGGGAGGGTGTCCAGGAGGTCCTTGGCCCTAGTTGCGCAGCTGTGTGGCGTGAGGCAGCTTGCAACCTCCTCAATGAGATAACGGATGTTTCTCAGGAATCTCCGCCGTGCCCCGAAGTGATGAGCTCTATTGCGACGAACGCCTCAATAAACCCCATCACACAAACCGAAGATGACCAAGACGACCCACCAATCGTACCTGGTGCCATATACCCCAGCCAACCTGACGTGCCAGACGTACAACCGCCAAACGACCCTATTGCCAATCAACCCATACCCGCACCCCAAATCCGACGATCGACAAGGACAATTGTACCAACAGAGAAAGTGAGCGGCGATACCCGAGCAGAAACGCGCACGGAAAGGGCAGTCAGGGAATCTAAGGCAGCAGCAGAACACGTAAAGGCAGGCCGGACTGAACGCCGTGGCAGAGGCGCTAGCGATGACATAATTCCCCAAGACCACATCTTATCAGCACTGGAAGTGATTGAGGACCAACCATACCTGGACCCTCAATCCGATCTTGAGACTCCACGAACATGGGAGGAAGCGAGAACCTCCCCAGATGGCCTTCGGTGGGAACAGTCTTACCGAGAAGAACTGGACTCATTAAAGGAGATGGGGGTATGGAAGTTGATACCACGAGAAGAGGTTCCTCACGGCCACCGAATACTCAAAGGACGCCCAGTCTTTACGATAAAGCGTGATGAGAAGGGTAAGATAACTAGATTCAAGACACGCCACGTCGTACAAGGCTTCAATCAAGTATACGGCAGGGACTATACACAAACCACCTCACCTACAGCACGCGCGGAATCGTGGAGAATTCTGCTGCATTTAGCTGCATCACTGGACTGGGATGCAAATCAAATCGACGTAGTATGCTGTGCAACAGCTGTCACAATACCTCGATTGTTACACTCAAACCCACTGGAACGCAGCTGTCAGGACCCTTCGATACTTAAAAGGGACACGCACGCTAGGATTATCCCTCGGAGGAAAGCAGCCAATCACTCTGTTGGGATTTACGGACTCTGACTGGGCAAATTGTCCAGACACTAGGAGAAGTGTAGGGGGATACGCATGGTCTCTAGGCTCAGGTGGTATATCGTGGTCCACACGTAAACAGCGGACGGTTGCCGCCTCCTCGTGCGAGGCAGAGTACATGGCTGCCTTCGAAGCTACTAAGAGTGTATATGGCTGCGAGCTCTGATGACAGGCATTGGGTATACTCCAACGGGACCGACAACACTCCTTTGTGATAATAATTCCGCCATAAATCTGTCTGAAGACCCGATGTTGCAGCGCGTCAAACACGTCGACATCAAGTATCACTTCTTACGTGAACGCGTCGCATCAAAAGAAATCACCATTCGATATATTAATACGAAAGACAACGTCGCGGACATATTCACCAAGGCGCTACACACCCCGCAGTTCTCGAAATTACGTTCTATTCTTGGGATGAACGATTCCACGCGAGGAGGAGTTTTATCAATGCCCACAGTGAGGAGGAGTGTTAGGATCTGTCTGGCAACACTGTGAGCATTGACCAGTCTAAGGGCACGGACCAGCACAGGACAAAGCGCTCAGGGGTGGCCTCTCCCTCTTTGTTATGAAACAATGGACACGATGTATATATAAAGCAAACTACAATACCTATACCCTCAGTCTATTGAGCAAAGACTGAGGGTAAGCACACATTACTTACGATACGACCGAACTCATACTTACTATATTACTAGACTCATATATTGTGTCGTATAGGTACAAACAGAATGGAGTCTATTGAGCAAAGACTGAGGGCTCATACATTGTGTCGTATAGGTAACCTTCTAACAGTCTGGGCGCGACGACGACACGCAAGCGTGAGATCACAAAGAAGAAAGAATTTACACCTCGTGACTCGCGCTCCTGTCATGCAAAGACCACACCCCTGTGTTCTGTTCGTTCCTCCCATCAACCCGCTTTTACGTCGAGCACAGGTTCAATCCCGTGAACCCCGATCAATTGAATCCAAATTAAGTCGGAGTTGAATCGGGGTTAAATCCTGTGATTACAGCTGTTGTAAATAACAAGGCTAGGGAGTTGTTAGAACAAACGGACGGTATAGCCTGACCTGTGGCATTTCAGATCAATATGGCACTACTGGACAGTCAAGTTTCATTAATCTCTTGTACCTGTTTCCAAGACCTGAATACCTGTATTTGGAAGGTATCCCACAATAGGTGGCATTCGATTTGGTTCCATGGTATACTCCCGTGTCAACGATCGATTGTCGAAAATTAGTATGTACATACACAAGTTACAGGCACACAAAAGGTTAACGTTTTCCGGCTTCTGTGACATTATTGATATAGCCGACCATTTCCCTATAGATGACATGAAAAACGCCGCCGATTGCGTTCAACTGTACAGCACTGAGTACGGCGAGGGCGAACAAGGCGACCAATAATACGTCACATTGGTTTAGACTCGACCGATCAGAAGTAGCAAACTTCGCCATGTGTCGTGAAGATTGAATGTCTTTGTCAATTTTTTTTACGAACATAGCCCTTAAGTCGGCTTTAGTCCTCAATCTACTGTGGCGGGTAACCGGATCGCGTGGAGAGATCTCTGTATGTCAGTGCCAATCTTGTGGCGGGTAACCGGATTATGTACCGAAATTGTACTCCCGCGATGCCCTCCTACCCGGAAACATCCCTTGGACCCCTTCCCCGATGCATTCAAGCAATGTGCCATTATTTTGGAACGTTTTCGGCTAGACCGAGAATAGGCACTCTGACCGAGCTTAAAATGCATGGTTCCGACGAGAACTTGAGTGTCTCCAATCTCCTTCACGTCTTCAAATGGCCATCTCTTCGTTCTTGGAATCTCTCGTCAATGATCCACGCTTCTTTTGTACGTGAACCTATCCATCACCGTCACTGATCCTGATCCTGATCCTGGTCTTTCAACAGCCCAAATCGATCCTCGAAACACGACCTCCACACCGCGCGTGAAACAAAAACGGGGTAGCTATATCAAAACGGCCGTGTCTTCCGTCCTGGGTTCAGATTTCGAATTTAATCCACCACATCTGGTGAACGACGATGAGATTACTGGACTTGCGATCTATGATGAGCTGAAGAAAGTAAGCTTTTTCACATGTCTGCAGTCGTATCCTTAATCAATTTCTGTTGTAGATACTCCCGCACCGGTCGACTCAGTCCACGTTCTTCTGGCACAAACTCGGGAGACCCTTTGCTTCGATGCTAGAAGCCGCAGAGTTCCCAATTTCCTTGCAAATTTCCTTCCTCACCTTTGTCTATGCACGCGTAGTAGGAATGATGGGTCCTCTAGAATCTAATGGTCCTGCATCCTATATGACATTCGACGGTAGCCCAGTGGAATTAAGCTGGGCAACTCCCAGTGATTTCAAGCCCAGAAATTGTAACACTAGCCGACAGGTGCGATTTGCCATTGAGCCCATGTAAGTTTTTTCAAATAGAACCTTCCTTGAGTAGACACTGATGTCATTCCAGAGATCCGCGCACAGGAAGACTATTGCGAGGACCTGAGGTACTCAGATATCTCACATCTCCGAAAGGCGGCCTCGGCCTTGTGAAATGCGACAAGGGAGTGTTGGACTGGTCGATGATCACGGAACAATTTCTCTATTCAGGTACGGATGCAGATGACACGTATAAACGTTTCTTTGTTGGTAAGTGCGATTTCTGCGCTGATGGTGACTTCCTCCATTGAACCTTCACCTTTGAAGGATTCGATTTTTCGCGATCGGGGGAGATTGTACTGAAAACCTATTATATCCCTTGCGCGCGTCCACATTCTAAATCCCCAGTCGCCTCAAGTATGCGGCTATGGGATGTTGATTACAGGCCATTGCGTTCCCTCATCATGACCCTCGATCCAACTTTGATTAATTCACTCAATACGATGATATCATACGTAGAGGAGTCAAGCATGCTTCTCAAGCCCAGACTTCAGATTCTTTCGATGGATTGTGTATCCAACAAGGCGAATCGCCTGAAAGTAAATACAAACATTATCAGCTCTGGTCGAAATTGTGACCATTTACTTTACAGATGTACTGTCGCCCGCGCGGAACCTCTTGGCACGATGCGCTGCACGCGTTCACTCTGGCTGGTAGACTCAATTCTCCAAAAATGTTCCGTGTTTTGTCCCGTCTAGAGACTCTCTGGAATCATCTCTTTCCGTTTGCGCATTCTCGAAGCAATCACGACCTTGACGAAGGTCTTAGACTCCACTATGCTTGTCGCAACCACAACTACCATCGCCGAAGTGCGGACCACCCTACCAGAGGACTCCTGTATTACTATTCTCTAGTTCCTGGTAGTGAAATGATCCTCCCCAAGGTGTACCTACCGGTCTCGTTCGTGTTTCATCAATATTCATTCCGAAAGGGTTGACTGACCTTTAGAACAGACGGTATTGCGCGAATGACTTGGCGATTGCCGAAGCCTTGGAAAAGTTTTACGCTATTGACGGTCATCACGATTGTGGCTGGGTGGCGAAAGAAGTTTCTGCTGCTTAGTGAGTTTTGGAAACTCCCTCATTGAATCCATCTAACGTCAAAACCTTAGTAATCACCGCTGTCTTCTAGAGAAGACGGGGATTCACACCTATGTCACCTTCGCCTTGAAGAAGAATTACGAATGGGAACTCACCAGCTATTTCTCACCGGAAGTCTGGGAATCATCGTGATCAACCCTCAATATATTCTGATATCCGCGTCCGTTCAAAGTATAGCCAATACAACTTTTTATTTTATTGGTATTTGGTATTTAGCACCCTAGATATTTGCATTTATTATTCTATTCTTACTCTTTTAATTCTGGATCTGTATCAATAGCGTAAATACATTACAATACACCATTGAAACTCCTAACTCTTGTAATATCAATTTCTGAAGATTCCGTGTCAGGGTTCATGTGCTTGCACCCACAATTCTCAGCGAATACGCTGTGGTAATCTTTGTTATTATCGAATGGCTCAACTATAATGGATATTATGCCCCTCCGAATGTTCGGAGTACCCCTCGAGTCGGACGAAATTGTTTTCTGCTGCAACCGGCTGGATTTAGGGCTAGTAACTTAGCATTGGAAGTACTATGTGTTACCTGAGGTGTTTCCAAGTTACCTCTACCCAATACATGATCTGGTTGTTGTGTCCCGTTGTCGAGGATGGTGGAAGCAATTTTCACGCCCGCCGAGACGCGGCAGAGCGGAATTTGTAATCTTTGTCCCACGCGTCCGAGGTCGCTTGTCCTTTGTCCGAGCTGAGTTGGAAATGATTGCCTTACTCACGCAAATCTTAATGAGAGAAATGGTCGAGAAGTGTATTAAGTGAGACTAGTACAGTTGCGGACAAGCAAACACATCAAATTGGGTAGCACGGCAATGGGCCGACATCAAGCTAAGCTGATTTTTTCATGGACTCAGGGCATTAAAAGGAGTTGAAAAATGCAATCCCGAAGTTTTTCTGCAACTTTTTGCTTGCGCCAAATTTTTGGGATAAATCAACGGTTTCTTAGGGTAGTTATTTTATGCCAAATAATGTCAATGTAACTATAAAATATACAGATTTAGTTAAGAACAGCTTCAATATTCATCAGAGCATGATTAGAGATGGTACGGTGTTGCCTGTGCTTGCGAACAGCCCATTCAGCAGCCTTGCCGGTCAGCCCACGTTGGTAAGCATCCATAAAGCGCCAAGACTGGTTGATGAAGCACCGAATGACATCGACAGGACAGGCATTGAGCCATTTGAGTGCTTCGGACTTTGCATCATCGAAACGAGTCTTGTCTGCCTCTCTGTATCAGTACTTGCACCAACCCCAGTACTGTAGTAAAGTTGAGTTTTCTTTAATATCATCATCAACTTCAATTTCCATGCTGTCATGGCCGTAACTGGCAGTTTTTACAAAGAAGTCTTGGATTGACACCTGGTGGAGTTTATTTGTGGGAGAGATTTTGGCTTTTTTGAGTGGTCGGCCACTAACCATTGGTCCTAGAAGGCTCGTAGGTTGTAACTTGTTACAGCTTTTGTCCAAGAAAAAAAAATTTTATTGTTTGTTTCTATGGACTCAGAATGATAAAAGAGTCCGAAAAATGGTTGTCCCAGAATTGTAGCTATTTTTTTTTGACTGTGCCAAAATTTTGGAGGAAAAAAATTAAAATTACAATTCAAGGTAAATGAATGGTACCAGCCAACTCCTCGTTTCAAAAGGAGTCGATTCCTCTGGTTTTTGTGGAATTCTCACGCTTTTCTGAATGTCCACATTTGGACAAAAAAATTTGATGTGTTTGCTTGTCCACAACTGTAAGACAAAGGCGGGAAGCCAGAAAAGGAAATTGAGTAACTAGTTGTCACGCATACCTTATCTCTCACTGGACCTAACCGGCTGGCTAACGCTAAGGAGTGACAAACTGTGACATCCGACTCATGGGGGTAGGGAGGCAGCGAGAGTCGCTGATGTCGCATCACACGATGAAGAAGTCTCACGATAGAACTAGGGTAAGTCCTGTTCAAGAGCCTGTCCTACGCTACAACAGCTCGGGCTATATATATGTTTTCTAAGAGATTATGTAAGGAGTGAATGTCAGAAAAGGAAAGATGAAAAGTAACAAGGGTTATGACAGGGGTCACAGTAATGGTAACCTCTACATGCGCCCTCCAGTTGATACGAGGGGAGACCAAGGATTGGCTACCAAAAAAGAGTAAACAAACAAGTGTGTCAATATAGCGGGGAAAGTTAATAGGGGCTTTAGATATCAAAATCATCTAAGAATTCATTGGTGGCCATTGCCATAGCTACGTCGTCACTGATCGGGACGTTGGGTTTGGTAGGGCCGCGTGTCGGTTCGGTAGAGGAGATGGAAGTGGCACTAAGTACGTCTGCTAAGAGTTGAGGGCTGGCGGCTGCCAAGTCATTAGGGAGTGGAGTGCCGGCAATGGAAGTGGTGAGGGAGCTCCCGAACGGAAAGGATTCTTCAGGGATGGATGATAGGGTGGTGGCCATCAAGGCGGCTGGTATGGGGATTTCCGCTGAGTTTTTTGGGATGCCCCAGAGGTCCATGGCAACATCTCCCTTGTAAGTTCCAAAGAAGTCCTCGAGGTTATCCTGCGCGGCTGTTCTTTTGGCGTTGTTACGCCAATAAGTGTCCTTGAGTGGGTGATTGAGAGCGATCTGGATCATCCTAAGCTTACGTTTGTCAACTTCTCCACACTGGGTGAGCAGCCCAAGAGTGATGAGTTTACAGTACCTGTCTTTGTCGAAGAAATGGGTATAGATAGAGCCAGAGATGACTCAGTGGTCGGGGATAGTCCACTGCTTGGACTGGGCGTTGTACTGTGCAACATATTAACGGGAATGGCGTTAAAGAATCAAGCAAAGGTGTGATACCCAAATGGGGGCTGCATGGTGGCTCGTCTCTTGGGCTAGCGGCGGAGACAGAGACGTCAAATTTGAGGAACAGTCCGGCCTGAGAGGGATGTAACAAGATCCTGGTTGCGGCGCAAGGATCCTTGGACAGGCACAACATCATGGTGCACTTGTCTTGTTTGATCCACGGGTGGCGAGGCAAGTAGGCAAAGGTGGGTGGCTTCAGGCAGTTCTTGGGCCCTCCTTGAGGGTGGCGGAAGGAACGAGGGGGAAACATGAGACTGGTGGGAGATAAGGATGCAAGGGAGGCTGTGGAGGAAGGAGAGGAGTTAGAGAGGGGGAATTGGATGAGGTTTGCGGTCAACGGCTCATCCTTATATAGTGGTTCAAGTGATATTGAACCTAGGAACGTTTGAGGGTCATCATTTGGAGGTCTTCTGGTTCTTTCAGGTAACTCCAAAACAGCTTCTACTCTCAAGAGTTCTAGATATGCATCAATCAGTCTGAGGTCCTCAGCTTGCATTTGGGACAGCCAGGTCTTGTCTCTGGCCTTCCATAACACTTCAAACAGAGGATCCGCCCCGGTGCCGTAGTGCGCCATGATTCTCTTGGCAGCCCATTCTTCCGTTTCTTCTCCTAAGATTTGTTCATTGGTTTGCCCCGGGAACAGCCTATTGTCGTTAGGTTTGTGTATCCTTAGTAAGGCGGCGTGAAAGACATTGTGTATCCCTCTTCTGTGCATGCTTGCGGGAAGGTTAATTTGATATGAGTCATTTTTGAAATTGTCAGTGATCAAGTAGGGTCCCTGATACTTGGGGATCAGCTTTTGTGCTAACCCTTTTAGGAAAGTGAGGTTCTTTGTGGATATGTAGACAAGATCTCCTACTTGGAATGGCAATGGTCAGCGGCGCCGATTTGTGTCCCTAGTCTGTTTGACTTGTGCAGCAATAATATGGTCATGTGCATCCATAATGGCGGTTTGTAGTTGCTGCACAAAAACGTGGACCCCTGCATATTCGTCTCTTCATGCCTGATTCCAAATTAAGGGTCGCAGGATGTGTCCTGTATTCAGGAAGAAGGGTGAATATCCTGTGCTATCAGATCTAGCCAAGTTTATGGTGAACTCGATTGCTGGGAGCTTTGAGACCCAGTCTTTCTGGTTCCCGCTGATACATTGTTGCAGCATTTGGGTTACAGTTTGGTTGGCTTGTTCAGTACCTGTCTGACTCCGGATGGTATGCTGAAGACATCCGTAATTGAGTTCCTATCAATTGATGGAGGTGAGACCAGAATGTGCTGGTGAAATATGTATCTTGGTCGCTTACAATGACCTGAGGTAGTCCGTGGTGTTTGTACACCTCTGAAAAAACTAGTTCAGCCACTTGTTGCGCAGTGTAATTGCTTCTACAGGGTACTAGATGCACCATTGCTGTTAGATAGTCAATGATGACAGCTAATGAATCGTATGTAGAGTTACAATCTCTAGATTCTGGTAAGGATCCCACAAAGTTGATGCCAATGACTTCCCATGGGTGAGTAGGAGTCTTAAGTGGGTTTAATAATCCGTAAGGCTTGTGGTTAGACGGCTTACTTCTCCTACATGTGGCGCAAGTATTGCAAAAGGCCTGTATGTCTTTGCTGATTGTTTTCCACCCAACATGATGTTGGAGGTATGCGTGAGTTTTTCTCGGTCCCAGATGGGCTAATAGAGAGTGAGCCTCAGCTATAATGACTTCTCGAATATTCCGTCCATTTGTAATGACGTGAGGTATGCATAGCTTTTGTCCGTTAAGCAATTTAAGGTATACTAACTCATCTCCAATTTTGAAGTTCTTGTAGTGTTTTGGGTTATTCACTATGTCTTTGAATAGCGGGTCTTTGCTGTATTTCCCTTTTATGCTTTCTGCTAAGTTGATTGGTTCTCGTCCGTTTTGGAGGAGTTCCCCAATGGTTACTGGCAGTAAGTTTTTAGTTATCCTTCCTAGGTGTTGCGACGTGTTTGCTAGCTGATGATCCAGTAGCTGTTCCTCGCTCTGTTCCGGTTGGGCTGATGTGTCTGAAGTACCTGCCCTATTGAGCTGGTCTTGGTCAAGTCTTTGCGCTAGCAGTTTTATGGTGAGTTTAGTTTGTTTCTTTTGTGCAATTTGTTGTGCATTCCTCAGCGTCCCGCCCTTCTTTTGTCTGTTAGAGTCCTGAGGGACAGAACTTTTTGATGACTCAGCCAGAACTACGGTTACTGGTCCTGCTTTGCCAGCTCCTACTAATTCCTTACGCTGTAGCCCCTGCATCCTGGCCCATGTCCTGGAACCTGTCTCTATGCAATTGTCCCGTGTCAATCCCTCACTCTTGCCTTCCATCCCTACCAGAACGGGCATGGATTTGGCATGTCCTTTGAGTGAATCGTTATCTATCACATCATGGTAAGTGTATTCCAGAGCATTCCTTACTGTGCCTGGCCCATCATTTGAATAGATTCTAGATAGAGCGTCTGATAGTACGTTCTCTTCTCCGGATACGTAGATGACTTCAAAATCAAATTCCCCGACTTTTTCCATCCATCTTGCCTGCTGTCCTGACAGATTCCTTTGTTTCCACAGATGCACCAGTCCTTTTTGATCTGTATACCATCAAAACTTGGTACCCTGGAGTATGTTGTGATGTCTTAGCATTGTTTCTATGCCAGCCAGCATTTCTATCTCATGTACTGGGTAGTTTTGTTGGGTCACATTTAACTTGGCTGAGTAAAACACTACAACCTTTGTGGTCTTCCAATTATGTCCCTGACTGATGACCCCTGCAATTCCAGTGGCGGATCAATCGGTGACCATATTGATGAGTTCCGCATTGTCCTCATAGTTTAGAGGTCTCCTGTGGTGGTCCTTGCACAATGAGGCAAGATTCTTTATATCTTTGAATGCCCTCTGGTGAGTATATTCCCATCGGTAGGGCACTGTGTCACTGGTTAATTCATGCAGTACCCCCATAGGGATCCTAACTCGGTCAATGTTGTCAGCCAAATAACCGGCTGCCCCTAGGAACTGTCAGGGGACCAGTCTCCAGACCGTGTCCAACCCTATTCCAAGCTTAGTCCGATGATACACCTATTCCTAGCAGATCTGACCAGCTGCTTGGCCTACCCTTTCCCCTTCCGTCTTGTAGTAGTCAGCCTTAATGAGTCATATGCCCAGACCTTACTCAGCATCAATTATTGTTAGTCATACTCCTTTACATACCGGGGCCCAATTAGTAAACAGTATTAGTAATAGCACAGCCACCAATGTAGTATATATAGGCAGCCTGTGGGATAGAATATCCCCAGGCTGAACAATAGCAGTGTTTTTCTGGCCTATCCACTGAACCGACCGTAAGCTTATTTAGTGCCGTCTGACCCTCTGTTAGCCTTTTTTTTTTTTTAAAATCAATATATTTCATGCGTGGTACGTTTTACCATGTTGCATGGTACTACGGTAAGCTACGAGAGCTGCAAGAATCCACACCCCCTGCGTACATGGAGAATGAGCGGGCCAACGTTCCGTTGTTGTTTTTGGTTGTGCTCCCCTGTTACATCCTGTTTGATGAGTGCGTTGTCGTGTGGGGTGCTACGAGGCCTCCTGCCTAGGCAAGGGACGATGGGTCGAGCTGCACAACGGTGCCCTCAGCCCTGTGGAGAAGAATCAAGGGGGGGTGGGGGAGGTGATGCGTTGGAGCCGATAATAAGTGTGATGTAAGGTTAAGATTAAGAGTGGAGTGTAGGGTTGAAGTTGGGTAGAATGTAGTCGGTCCTGAAGGGCCGTCGACGGGTCAAGGTGCTAGGGGCGTTGGGCAAGGCGGTTAGTGGCGTGGACAAACTGAAAGAGCAGATTGAGTGCAGCGGATTTGGTGAACAGAAAGGATAGGGACTCAGCTTTTCAGCATAGTTTGCGGCATAGGTATTGGTGTCTCTCAAATTGGTAGTGGCTGCATTCGACAATAAAGTGGCACACAGTTTCGACCATGAGGTTTCCGCAGTGTGGGCAGACTGGAGTTTCAGATTGCCTTATGCGGAAGAGATATTGGTTGAGCGGGATGTGACGTGTACGGAGTTGAGTGAGGAGGGCTGAGTGCCGTCTGTCGAGCTGTTGGACAAGGCGTAGGTATTGTCTTGAGGGCAGCGATTGGTCAACGATGTGGGTGTCAGCGTAGCGGGAGGAGTGTCTCCAGCACCGTTTCCATTTGTCAGTGAGTCTGGTGAGGGCTGTCTGCCGTGCTGCGGTGATGCTGGTTGGCAGGGGGTTGCACCAGAGGAGAGGTGAGAGGTGTGTGACGTTGCTTGAGTAGCCTTCGGCCGCTCTTTTGGCGAGTTGATCAGCACGTTCATTGGGTTTGAAGCCAACGTGACCGAGGGTCCAGTGTAATTGGAGGTCGAGGATGCCACGGGTGTGGTCGGACCAAGGTGTTCCACTGCGAATGGCGCGTCGCCGCTCTGGTGCCCTAAGGAAGCGGTCTTGTTTGGTGTGGAGTCGCTCGGCTGCGGAGTGGATGTGGTCGAGGAGGTAGTGTGAGGGGTGAGGGCGTTGGTTGTTCAGGGCTCATGTTGCTTGTAAAAAGGGTTAGTAGGTAGAGAGCAAGGATAACACCCACAATCTCGGCTTCATATACGGTGCGATGGGACTTGCTGCCGAGGTGATAGCAGAGGTGTTGTTTTTCAACTCCTCTAAGGTACAGTACCGCAGATGCGCCGATACCGTCCTCATAGCCTGAGCCATCGCAGTATATTGCAATGGGGGCTAGCGCAAAGGTGTCACTGGCAAGCGCTAGGGCAGAGTCCTTGTTGTCCGCAATGACAGTCGAGAAGGAGGGTGCATAGTTGGGTCGGCGCCGGACTGGCTCAACAGTCTCTATGGTGTTAGGTGCTACAGCGGTGGTATGGAAAAGAAGATGAAGTGGGGATCAATGTCTAGCGACGTAGCGCTTGGCCGCTCGGAAGGGTGAAGAGGGGGTGGGAGCGAGGGAGAGAGGAAAGACGCACCGCTGCACGGAATAGTACTTTCTTGAGGAGGAGGTCAACCAGAAGGAGGTAGGCGTGTACGTCTAGTACGTCGCCAGCTGTCGTGCTGAGGGCGCCGGTAATTGTTTGCGCTGCACGTCTCTGGGATGGAATGAGTTTGTTGGTGGTTGCAACTGAACCGAGCCTCTTCTTTCCAGAGGGGGAGTCGTGGATGTTGGTGTACCAGATTTTGGCGGCGTAGGTTATTGCAGGGATGGCGACAGTATTGTAGAGCTGTCGCATGCGGCGTGGGGGCATACCCCCAGAGATTCTGGAGAGACGTATCACCTGTAGTGACCACCAAGTGGCCCGTGCAGTCACCTTCTGGGCGTGGGCGGACCAGCGCAGCTTAGAGTCAAAGATGACCCCCAGGTACTTGTACGTGGGGACGGTCTCAACAAGTTGGGTGGTTGCCGTACCATCAGGGTTAGCATCTGTTAGCCTTGCTTGCCTCTTGCCCAACTCTTGCCTGCCTCTGCACTTGCTTGACTCTCGCTTGCCCCTTGCATTGCCAACTCTGTGGAAGGAGTTCCGCAGATGTCAAGTGTTGCTCTTACAGGAACCCTCTCAACAAATCACAGTTAGTTGGTACCTTCCATCTCATCAGGGCATCCACCTTATCAGGATCCATTTTTATGCCAAGGTCATCAACTATGTGACCCAGAATTCTTACTTCTTTGCACAAAAATTTCAATTTCTGTTCACTCAGGTAGAGTTTTTCCTTCTCTAGAATATCCAGAATGATTTTAACATGTTCTACATGCTCTTCAAGAGACTACATGTCCATGAATGTTCCTAGATAGGGAGCAAATATGTAATTCATTAATGCCTGGTAGGTGGCCAAGGCATTGCAGTCGCCCTGTTGAATTACATGGCTATTTATGTTACCATTTGGAGTGGTGATTGTACTTCTATGGACGTGTTTGGGTATTGTTCTGATATGTTCATAGGCATCTTGTCCATTGATGATGGACCAATACTGGGCCTTTGCTGTAAGAGGACACTCTATCTTGGAAAGCCAGACAGATGCATCAACCACTCAAGTTGACCACCAAGTGGGGCGAGTGTCGAGCAAGCACCATGACAAGCAACTGGCAGGCAAGAAGGCAGGCCACCAACAAGGGGTGGAGTAGGAGGGCAAGAGCAGAAGGCAAGGTCGTCACTGAGGAGCTCCCAGTTATGCTAATGTGTAGACCCAGAAGCAGTGCTATTGCTAGGACTGGGGATGTTCCATCCACCAGTCCTACTTATATACTACATTGGATACACTATGACTATGGTATATTGACTAATAGGGCTGATATGTACTAAGCACTAATGAGTAAGCAACAGTCAGCATGAGTAAGCCAGCCAATGGCATAAAGGCCTGCTGGCAAGTAGAGTGGGTCCAAAGACCAGCTGACCTGCCAGGTGTCGATGCCAAGACAGGGATGGAGCAGGATAGGGCCGGAGTAGTCCAGATGGTGGCTAGATGTGGGTGCTAACATCAACACAGACTAAGCAAGGCTAGGGTAGATGGTCCAAAGACTTGTCCCCTGACATTTGCTACCTGTCAGAGGATGCCCTCTATTTTGAGTAAGGGGGATGCTTTCTTAATAGTGTTTGCATTATGGGCGCAAAGGTCACTCACAATCCAAAGTTGAGCTGGCTCTCCTGGTGAACTGGGTTTCTTGATGAACATCATGGGTACTGCGTTCCTTAAGGTTGTAACCTCCCACCGGCCTGTTTGGACGTAAGTCATGCGTTTTTCATTCCATTGTAGTTTTAATGCTTCCAGGCATCTGGACAGGCACCAAGGGTACATCTTCTCTTTGTTGATCAGGGGTATTTCATGGTTGATAGCTTGTAAAGGTGGGAGGGGTGTTTCAGAGGCTGACTTGCATAATGGCCTGGCATATTGTGTTAGCTCCTCCCTTACTTGATCCAGGTTCTCCTCATACATAGTCATGGCGCATGTTGCTAGCCAGTGATAAGACTCTGGCAGGGCTCAGCACACCAGCACTATTTTTAGCAACTTATGTTTTGCAGCTAGCAGGGATTGAACTCAGGCTACAGGACGTGATGTGCAGGATCATGGAACTTAGCAACCACATGACTTGGCGATCACCTGCTACTCACCTGACTCCAGCCCAGCCCCCTTCAAGTTCCCGATCAATGATAATCAATGCCAGAGCCTTTAGCAATGCCTATCAAAATCCAGTGCTTCTCAAAGATCCAACAACAGATCACTTTAGCGACACTTAGCGACTTACACGAGACAGGTTCACATGATAGTTTCAGATATTAGCAACACTTACAGTTGATCTGATGCTTAGCGACCTACGTGAGACAGGCCCCCTTGATGGTTTCAGGCCTTAGCAACAGTCCCCGTGCATTTGGCCTCTTTCACTGCTAGGATGTTAAATTAAAGCTTGCTGACTTGACAGACTGTAAGGGCGACCTCTGGAGGCTATGGCTCAGTCACACAGCTGGCAGAGGGAAATCCAAAGTATATTTAGGTAATACAACAATAACTACTCACCTGGCAGAGGAAAATCCAAAGAGAACAAGTCTAGGGATTCCCTATGCCAGGAGTGACGCTTCCAAGGCTCCAGAAGCGTGGGAAGTAACTGTATAGTATGACAAAAGCCACAATAAAATTTATAATCTAAAAAAGGAAAATCTCCAAAAATAATCAAAAACTCGGAAATTGCCATTGCCAGAGGTCATGCACATGTCTCATGTGACTTGCTTAGTAATTTGGAGGCTAGCCTCGAGATGACCAAGCCTCTGGATGCTTACTAAGCATCTGGAAGCGGTGGCTACACTTGTTTGAATGATAACTAAAGAACCAAAGCACCTCAAGGGCTGAGAATAGTACCAATAGATAGTGTTGAAGGAATAGAAGCAGTGAAGTAAAAGAGTGACAGCAGAAATAGGGAAATAAATAGAGGAAGAATGAAAGAATAAGGAGTGGAAGAAGGGAGAAATGAGGAGTCCTCTGACATCACCCCCCCTCTGGAGTGCGGCATCTCGACACGTTGGATAGAAGTAATTTTGGATAGCCTGGTCAACCCTGGAAAGAGAGTAGATGCCTCTGATTGCCCGGGGAGCATTAGGGTGCTGTTGGTAGAATTCCTGGACTAAGGCAGGAGCATGGACATTTTCTCATGGCTCCCAAGAGATGTCTTCAATTCCATAGCCCTTCCACTTGACCTTGAACTGAAGCTTGTTTCTGAAGAGTCAACTGTCTAGGATCCGTTCCACTTCATACTCTTCCCTGTTGTCTACAAGAACTGGAGGTAGTGGTGGCTGTGGACGACGGCCTGGGATTGGATCATCTGGTGCAGGAAAAAGCTTCACTACATTGAAGACTGGATGGAGCCAGCTCATTCCACTAGGCAGCTTGAGTCAATAGGCTAGAGGGCCTACCTGCCTTACTATAGGGAAGGGTCCTAGACGGCGATGAGAGAGCTTCTGAGAAGGTCGGGTGGTGGCAATGTCAGAGGCATCTAGATAGACTCGATCTCCAGGCTTGTACTTGGGGGCTGGAGTTCGTCCACGATCATAATAGCGGGCCATGTCGTCCTTTGTCTTGGCTAAGGCTGCTTTGGCTTCCTCTTGGGCAGCCTTCATCTGATCTAGGAACTCATTGACAGCTTCATTCTCTGAAGGTCGTCCACAAGGCTCAAAACCCATCCGGGGTGTCAACCAGTGTTCAGAAGGAAAGAAGACATCTGAGTGGCAGCATGCACATGGTTGTTGTATTGGAACTCTGCCTCTGGTAATAGGTCATCCCAGTCATCCTGCTGTTCATTGCAGAAGAGCTGAAGATACTGTTCCAGCTCTTGGTTGACATGCTCGGTCTGACTATCAGACTGAGGGTGATAGGCAGTGGAGGTGTGGAGTTTGACCTGGAGGAGGCAATACAGCTCTCTGGTAAACTCTGCCACAAACTGAGGTCCACGGTCTGAAACATAGGCATCTGACAATCCATGGAGTTTCCAGACATGCTTCCGATACAGGTTAGCGGCGCCCATGGCAGAGCAGGTGGTGTGTGTTGGGATGAAGTGGGCCCGCTTGCCACAGAGATCTACTACCACCATGGTTGCATCGTATCCATGAGCATCTGGTAACTTGACAATGAAGTCTACTGAGGCCACACTTCAACGCTCAGCTGGGATAGGCAAGGGATGAAGTTGTCCCATAGGAGGCTGACAACGAGGTTTAGTTTGCAGACAGAGATTACAGGTGGAGGTGTAAGAGCCAATATACCGTGACATCTGAGGCCACCAGTAATTCCGAGAGACCAGCTCCAGTGTCTTCCATCTGCCAGGATGGCCTGCAATCCAAGAATCATGATGCTGCTCAACAATCCGTCTCTGGAGGTCAGGTAGGTTGGGAACATAAATGCGTCCCTGGAAGGTGAGAAGACCGTTCTCCAAAGACCACTCATCAGTGCGGACTGACTTTACTCCAGTTCTCTCTCGAACATGCAAGGCCAGAGCAGCCTTGGCTACCAGATCTTCTTGAGCGCCCTCCCAGTTACCTCGATGGATGTCTTGAAGGATGCCTACTTCTTCTCCCTGGCCAACTACATCCTCTAGAGCGCGGATGGCAAAGAGCTCTAGCTTCAGGAGTACAATATTGTCATTGTCACTAGCTCCTGAGCCATGATTAGCTTGCCTAGAGAGTGCATCCGGCTTGCCCATGCTTCGTCCAGGTTTGTGGTGCAATGAAAAGTCAAAGTTGGCCAGATACAAGGACCATCGAGCCTGTCGGCGGTTAAGTTTCTTGGCCGTCTGAAAGTACTCTAAGTTCTTGTGATCAGTCCACACTTCAAACTTATGCCTGGCACCCTCAAGGAAATGTCGCCACTCCTCAAATGACCGAATGATAGCCAACATCTCCTTGTCATGGATCTCATAATTGCGCTCCACAGCATTGAGACTCTTGGAGTAGAAAGCCACAGGATGCCACTTACCATCCTTTTTTGACTGCTGAGAGAGGACGGCTCCAGTAGCAAAATCTGAGCTATTGGCTTCCACCCGGAAGGGAGAGTCATCATCTGGGAATAGGAGGACAGGCTTTGAAGTGACCGCCTGTTTGAGGGCATCAAAGGCAGTCTGCTGTGCCACATCCCAGTGCCAAGGAGTGTCCTTAGTGGTGAGATCAAAGAGGGGCCGGGCATGGTGTGAGAAATCCTGAATGAACCTCCGGTAGAAGTTAGTGAAGCCCAGGAAGGCCTGAACCTCCTTCTTGTTCTTGGGCTCTGGCCACTTTGCCACACCAGCCACTTTGACTGAGTCTATCTCAGCCATTCCATGAAAAATGATCTGTAAGGGCGACCTCCGGAGGTTGCGGCTAAGTCACACAACTGGCAGAGGGAAATCCGAAGTGTATTAGAGACAGTACATATTACAGGGAAGTAACTAATCACCTGGCAGAGGGAAATCCGAAGAGAACAAGTCTAAGGATTCCTCTGCCATGGCGTGGCGCATCAGTGCGGGGGCGGGGGCGTGAGAACGACTGTACAACATCTCGGAGAAGTCCGACGACTGCAAGGGAGCGTCCCGGAGACCTCCGGGATGGCCCGAAAAGGAAATGGCCGGAAAAGGAAGTCCGGAGGGTCCCGGAGATCTCCAGGATGGCCGGAAAAGGAAGTCCCCTGACATGATCAGTCCAAGGTATTCAACCTTGGTCTGCTCAAATTCACACTTCTCTGGCTTGAGATAGAGCTAGTGTTGGTGGAGACGCTCCAGCACAATGCATGTAATCCGACGATGCTCCTCTAAAGTCTTGGTATAGATGAGGATATCATCAAGATATACACACACAACACCTTCTGCTATGAGGTCTTGGAAAATGTTGTTCATCATGGTCTGGAAGGTGGCTGGGCTATTAGTGAGGCCAAAGAACATCACCAGAGGTTCAAAGAGTCCGCAATTTGTTTGGAATGCTGCCTTCCACTCATCATCTTCTTTGATGTGCAGATTGTTGTAGCCCCAGCAGACATCCAACTTGGTGAAATAGCGTGCACCTCGGAGGTTGTTGACAAGTTCTGAAATGAGTAGTAAGGGGTAGCGATTCTTCACAGTCACTGCATTCAAAACTTGATAGTCTTGAACTAGACGTAGAGAACCATCCTTCTTCTTAATAAAGAAGACTGAGGAGGCCATTAGGGACTTTGAGGGACGGATGCGACCAGAATCTAAATTCTCCTGTAAGAAGGCATCAAGCTCATCCTGTTCTCGGGGAGAGAGAGGATAGACCTTGCAGCTGGAGGGCTCAGCATTGGGTGTGAGCTCAATAGCATGGTCCCACTGCTTGCGCTCTTGCAAGGAGTCAAATGATGCCTTGGAGAAAACGTCCTCAAAGTCGTGCAGGTGATAAGGAACTGCATCTCGGAATGACTTAGGAGCAGAGTTAGTGGCAAAAGCCTGAGCTAGCTGCTGGGAAGTAGTTTGGCTGGCTCTAATCTCTGCCACAGTTGGGAGAGGTCGTAAAGTAGTTGCATAAATTCTATCACCTGTTTCAATGGCCCCGTCTGGGGACTCTGAGTCAGGAGCACACACAAATTCACCCTCACATCCATCTTCCAGCTGGGCTTCACTCACTACACCTTGAACGTCCTCATAGAGGGCCTCTCTATGAGGGAACGCCAAGGAAGGAGGATCCAGTAGGTCGAGGTCTGCAAGAGGGAAGTGTTCAACTTGGCAAGCACGTATAGCAGCGCGCTCATGGACTGAGGCTCTGCACTCCTCTCTACTCTCCTTGGTACATGTAGAACACCGTCGGGGGCAGCGGCTCATACTCACTTTACCCTTGGCCCAGTCAATTTCAGGGTTGTGGTCACGTAGCCAGGAAAATCCCAGTATCATGTCCTGCTTCCCTAGGCTAGTGACTGCAAAGACAGCACGCTCAGAATGAGTCTGGTAACGAAGGACTAAATCCACCACTGAGCGAATGGATCCAGCTTCGTTGAGCGTACTATCAATGTTATAGACTGGAATGGGACGAGAGAGAGGCCGAGTAGTGAGTTGGTGTTGTTCTACATAGCGAGTATCAAGGAAGAATCCAGTGGCACCACTGTCCAGAAGAGCTACGACGCTCCGAGTCTGCTGAGTATCAGTTGTCTCAATCTCTACATTGAGACGCAGAGAGTTAGGAGAGGGAGTGGAGGCAACAATATAGCGGCAAGGGAGGCGTTGTTCCCAAGCGGGGACACGTGGGCGTTGGACAGAAGGAGGAGGAGGAGAGGTCTCAGCCGAGGCCTTAAACAAAGGGGTATTTTGTACGTCAGAGGGGGCACTTACAGTTTCAACCAGAGAATCATTGACAGGGAGAGATATATTAGAAGATTCTACTAGTAGGCATGCAAACTGATTAGCGCCAGGCGGCGGAGGCGTACAACTCATCCGTCGCCCTACTGAAAACCCTCCCCTGTAGAACCTAAGGACTCATCCAAAGGTTCCACTACAGCCTCCACAGAACCTATGGACTTACCCAATGGTTCTGCTTTGATCTGTGCATCTGGGAAAGGGTTTTCCTGGGCATCTCTGGCAGCCAGGAGCTGGAGAAGGAGCTCTTCCTGCTCTACAGCTGAGAGATAGTGCACCTCCAACCCCTGAGGGCAATATTGAGCAAAGTGACCAGGCTTCCTACAGCGACGACAGAGGAGAGGAAGAGAGGAGTGTTGACGAGAGGTGTCAACATCCATGGGAACTCCCAGAGGAAGAGGACGTGTGGCAGGTACCTGAGCGGGGGCTGGAGCACAAAATGGAAGGGAATGGGAGGTGGGAGGACGAGCAGGTAAAGGCACATGCAAGGTGGAGCGAGAGGTAGTTCCTTGGTGGAGCTCACGCCTTAACTCCATGAGCTGCCACTGGTCACGTGCTACCTGATACCAAGACTAAATATGCGCGTTGTCAGGTCATTTTTTGGCCATGCTGTCAATCCGATCCATGAGCAAGGGGAGGAGGCCATCTCGGAAGGTGAGACAGAGCTGAAGACCGTCTGGATAGCCAGCCTGTTCAACTAGAGCTCGGAAGGAGTTAATGTACTCATCTAAGGTCCGCTTTTCCTGTCCATATCGATGGGGGTCTTGGAGAGTAAGGGCTGCCACTTTAGCAGGGTCCAAGGGAAAGAACTCAGTTCAAAACTCCCTCTCGAACTGATTCCAGCTTTCAAAGCTCTCTACTCCTCCAGGGCGTCAAAAAACTTGTAGTGCGTATGTCAAAGCTCGTCTAGACTTCATGTAGGAAAGAACCCAGGCGATCTTGAGAGCATCAGAAGGAAAGGCTTCCCCACTGAGCTGAAGGTAGGTGATACATGATTGCAGGAATCGCTCGCCCATGGCTTGGTCACCATTGAATGCATCTGGGAGCGCTAGACGAGGAATATTGGCGTGAACAGAGGGAGAGGCCCCAAAGCAAGGGGCTGGAGGTGTGTCAGCCCTAACTGGAGGTGCCTGAGGAGGGGTAGGGGTGGGAGGGAGGCGCTCTAAGAGGGCCTGAAAGGACTGAGAGATAGTGTCTGTGGCCTGATGTAATCCAGCAAGTTCGGTGGTGTGGAGGGTGAGAGAAGCTTGAGTGGTCTGCACCTGAGTCTTCAGAGCAAGCAAGCGACCCCAGGCATCATCCTGAGGGGCAGAAGCATCCAAGAGAGGTCCTGAGGGGGCTGGTTGGGTCATAGAAGCAACAAAGGGGCAGGGGATAATCCAGTGGGAGAGTGATCTAAAGAGACAAGAGAGGGCTCAAGCAGGCTAAAGGGGGCTCCCAGACTGAAATGTAGAGACTTGTTCTGCTGTAAGGGCGACCTCTGGAGGCTATGGCTCAGTCACACAGCTGGCAAAGAGAAATCCAAAGAGAACAAGTCTAAGGATTCTCTATACCAGGACTGACACTTCTGAGGCTTAACCTAAATAGTGAAAAACTTGGACATGGCATGTGACTCGGTAGTTACCAGATCACATGCAGCCTTGGCATGTGACTTGGTATTTACCGGATCACATGCAGCTTTGGCATGTAACTCGGTATTTACCAGGTCACATGCAGCTTTGGCATGTGACTCAGTATTTACCAGGTCACATGCAGCTTATTAAGTAAGCTAGAGTGGACAGAACCAGTAAAAGAAGGTAAGGGAGAATTATACTAAAGGTAAAAGATAGACAAGAAAGAAAAAGAAGGATAAGGAAAGGAAATAAAGAACAAGAAAAAAAGAGAGATGAGGAGTCTCCTGATAGGCAAGAGGCAAGCAAGGCTAACAGAGGGTCGGACAGCGCTAGATAAGCTTATGGTTGGTTCAGTGGATAGGCCAGAAGAACACTGCTATTGTTCAGCCTAGGAATATTCTATCCCACAGGCTGCCTATATATACTACATTGGTGGCTATGCTATTACTAATACTGTTTACTAATTGGGCCCCGGTATGTAAAGGAGTATGACTAACAATAATCAATGCTGAGTAAGGTCTGGGCATATGACTCATCAAGGCTGACTACTACAAGACAGAAGAGGAAAGGGTGGGCCAAGCGGCCAGTTGGATCTGCTAGGAATAGGCATATCGTTGGACTAAGCTCGGAATAGGGCTGGACATGGTCTGGAGACTGGTCCCCTGACATCAGCCCCTCCTCTAGATTTGTCGCCTTGACAAACAGTGTTCACTTTCCCCAGGTTGGGCAAGAGCGTCGAGTGTTAGTGCCACACGGAGGTGCCTCAAAAGTGCCCCAAGCATAATGCCCAAAGGCATAATTGATGACTATGGAGGATGACAGAGCTGGAGTTGGAGTAAAGAAGGCCATGGATGAGCCGGCAGGCAGTGAAGGTGCTACCAAGACTGGCATAGGAGACGGATTATCCTAATCAGCGGGTTCTTGGAAGTCCATGGTAGAGTCATGCATAGAGGCCATAGGAGGAGGAGGTGGTGCAGACTGAGTAGAGGGTTTTGGGGTGGACAAAGTGGGTTCTCTAAAAGGGGCCGGCGCAGCAACTGCTGGCACAGCATTGCCAGATCGCTGCTTCTACGGTGCGTGCACATGCTTCTTAGCAATGCGCTTTCCAAAGACAACAAGAGCTTCACCAATCTGCTGGTCAGTGCCCTGGATAGTGACAAAATGTCGGCCTTCACCACTAGCTGGACCAACTGTGAAGGCGGCCAACTGAGAGCTGGACAGGTCATGGGCTTGTTTAAGGCCCCACCCCTGATGTCCAACAACGTGCATAACCACAGAGTTGGGGAGCTCCAGAGCACACTCGTAACGAGGGACTTTACTGTTGGTAGGAGGAAGATCCTGAGCGAGAGGAACGGCCAGGGGAGTATTAGAAGTAGAGCATGGGACCCGTTGGGGATTACAAGAGGGGGGCACGGTAGGAGTTTTGGAGGACTTGGAGGGCTTAGGGCAGCCAGAAGGAGCAGAGCAATGGGCAACCGGAGTGTTACTATGCTTGTCAGCGGTTCAGGCGGTGGCAACCACATGTCCACTCTCTAGAGCGGCTAATCTGCGTTTGAGGGCAGTGAGTGTCAGCTGCATCTGCTGCATCATAGAAAACCAGTTGGCGGTCCAGTGAGGCATCTCAGCAGGGTCCGTCCCAGGAACAGGAGGCGTACCAGAGGCCAGGGCAGAAGGATGAGCAGAGGGTGCCGCTGTAGGGGTGCGAGTCGTAGAGGTAGAGGGAGACCAAGAGTCAGAAGATATAGTAGGGAATAGAGTTAGATACTGTGGGCTAAGAGGGCAGACAGTGTAGGAGGCTGAACAACCTGTAAGAAGAACGCTTGACGTCTGCGGAACTCCTTCCACAGAGTTGGCAATGCAAGGGGCAAGCGAGAGTTGAGCGAGCACAGAGGCGGGCAGGAGTCGGGCAAGAGGCAAGCAAGACTAACAGAGGGTCGGATAGTGCTAGATAAGCTTACGGTCGGTTCAGTGGATAGGCCAGAAGAACACTGCTATTGTTCAGCCTGGGGATATTCTATCCCACAGGCTGCCTGTATATACTACATTGGTGGCTGTACTATTACTAATACTGTTTACTAATTGGGCCCCAGTATGTAAAGGAGTATGACCAATGCTGAGTAAGGTCCAGGCATATGACTCATCAAGGCTGACTACTACAAGATGGAAAGGGAAAGGGTGGGCTGAGCAGCCAGTCGGCTCTGCTAAGAATAGGCATATCATTGGACTAAGCTCAGAATAAGGTTGGACACGGTCCGGAGACTGGTCCCCTGACAGATATTCAGTATCATTTCATCCGGGACCATATTTCTCATGGAAACATCAAACTCCAATACACTTCAACTAAAAATATAATAGCTGACATCCTTACCAAGGCTCTACCTCAAGATGCATTCAACAAATGTTGCGATTCACTTGGTATTATTGCATGGTCATTGTTGAGTGGGAGTGTCGATGGAAACTCCAAGTGACCTAATGCAGAGGTCATTTCTTTGTCATTTTTCTGTCATTTTGTACGTACAAAATCATATTATAAATTTACAACGTCACTTTAAAACATATTACTTACCTATGTCTCATATTCAGAATAGGAGTATATAGTAGCCTTGTTGTCCTGGAGTTTGAGTCATTCTTTGACTCGTAAACTCCAGGTGTGTATACTTATATGTAGAAATACAGAGTAAGTCCTCAGTCACTCGGTATAATGTGTTTGACTAAGATATATTACCTGTAGAAATACAGAGTAAGTCTACAGGGTATTGGTAAATCAATCCGTACGTAGAAGTAGGTAGATTAGCTCACCCTCAGTCACTCGGTATAATGTGTGAGGGTGGCTTCTGTATATCCGAAATATCTAGGAGAAAATAAAATAAGGTTTAAGTAAAGATTAACAAATACTGATCGCGCGCCGCACCCAGGTGGCACGCTCTAGATCGACATCCAAAAGAGGTGCAAGTAGAAATAAAAGAAATAAAGGAAAACATATCTTTGACCATGTGCAAGTCGTCCTTCAACATTATATAAACTTACAATTCTATTATTGAATTCTTTGACTCGTAAACTCCAGTGTAAAATATTATTCGTGTTTATTCAATAAACCTGTCTACTTGCAATATGCTGCGTCACCATGACGTCCCAGCCATCCCTCGCCGACCCCCTGCACCCTTTTCTTTGGCAGTGTCATCTGATCGACGACTTGCAAGATCTTGGCGACAATGTGGTAAATGCCTTCAGGCACCCCAATCCTCTGGACCTGCCATCTCTTCATGTCTGCATTTGGTCCATGTAGCAGCAACAAACCCTGAGCTGCGCATGAATCATCGAATGAATGAATGAATGAACTCTGTTTATACCGCCGGCAAGCCACATTACAGGGCTAAGAGGCGGGGGTAAAGTAATGGTACTCTACGCTGGAGATGTATCGTAGTGGCGTCTATGTTAGTGTTTGTGTATTTTTATGTTTGGTATTGGAACTGTCCTTGCAGAGGTTATTGTGGTGTGGTCAATGGGTGAGGTTACGTTGCAAAGGTGTCTAGGTGGGTACCTTGGGTCTTGGGTCGGTGTCCTATGATCTGCCTTGACCTTTGCGTACGCGGGGTGTCTTGACCTCCCATGGTGTGTAAATCCTCGCCCTGCCTTCTCATTTGTGCACGTGTTCAGTATTCTTCTTCGTCTTCTTCCCTCCTCCCTTCCTCCTCACCCTCCTCCTCCTCTACTAGTCCGTAATCTGCCTCCCTGTCACCTTCCATCCTCCTCCACCATCTTTCCTCTTCTTCGTCGTTTTCTTTGTCTTCTTTGGTAGGCTTCAGTCTTTGTACGATTTTCATTCCCATCTTTGTGAACGCACCCGACTTTCCTAAGAACTTGGCCGTGGCTTCCAGCCCCTCCTTCGTTCCTAGCAGGATTCCTAATTCCAGCTGTTTGTCAACCTCGCGTAGTATGTGTCTGTGTTTGTTGTATTTAGGACACGTCTGGATGATGTGTTCTCGTGTTTGGTAGCTCTCGCCGCATGTGCATCTTGTACTTTTGTTAGGTACAAACTTCGCATAGTACTCACCAATGAAAGCGTGCTTGGTCCTACACTGGACTAGTCTACCAAACACTTCTCTCGGTGTGTGTATGACGTGTTCCCTGAGTTTCCACTTTGGGGGTAGTCTGTTTGCTACTGCAAACCCGCCTGATGGTGTTGTCCTTTGCCACTCTCTTTTCCACTTCTTGAGTGCAGCCTTCTTCGTTCATCTCTTCACGTGCGTCAGTGTCGTGTGTTCCTGCATCCACATTTCTGTTCCAGCCTTTGCCTCTGCATCCGCTCGTTCATTGCCCATTACCGCCAAATGTCCTGGGCACCATTCTATGCTCATCGTCCTCCCTACATCCTCCTCCAGGAATCTGTTGACCTCCCAGGTGACGTTGATCATGTGAGTTTGTCCTGGTGCTGGCTTTGGCTCGTATGCCGCGGTTACTGCGGATGTGTTGTCAGCATAGACATGTATGTGTTTGACTTGCCTGTGTCTTTCTGCGTATTTGGTAGCGGTTTTGGTCGCTCTTGCTAGTCCCATCAGTTCAGCATCGTAGATTTCTGCCTTGCTTCCCAGGCCTCCTCTGTCCGAGAAGACCTCCTGGCCTCAGTGGAATCCTACTATACCCCATCCTGTGAGTCTACCTCGGCCCTTGTCTTCGTCTCATAGTGATCCATCTGAATATACGATGACGCGCGTTTCATCGCGTTCCAGATCTGTTATCTTCTGGTTGTGTTTTCTCGCTTCTTCTTCTTTCTTTCTGGATTTTGGCGCTCCTGTGATTGTCAGTCTTTGTTTGTACACTCCTGCTGTTCTCCTCCATGGAGGTGAAATGAACGGGTCTATGTGTTCACCTATTCTTGGGCTGTACGTCTTCTTCTCCAGTCTCTCCAGTTGTGTGATTTTTCTCTTTCCCTGTTTCCGTCTCTGTGACCTTCTCCTCGACGATAGAGGTGGGGGGTTTTTCGCACTTTCCCCTTGGCGCCATGCCTCCGGGAGTCTTTCTATGACTGGGTTAGTATACTTCAATCTGTGTAATCTATGTGCATATCCTTCAACTGTAGTGTTGAGCGTTATTTGTATGGGTGGTATTGACATGTCGATTTCCAGCGCTTTGGTTGGTGTGGTCCTGAACACCCCTGCCATATGTTTGAGCACCCCGTTCTGTACCGTTGTCAGTTTGTCCCCATGTGTTCTTTTATCCGTCCACTAGATTGGACAGGCGTATGTCATGATTGGGACCACACATGCTCTATACATTGTTCTCAGCTGATCTTGGCTAATGCCACGTACCGTGTTTGCCAGCATGTGTGCTCTCATGGCCGCGTTTTTTGCTTTTTGGGCTGTCTTCTGGACGTGTTGGTTGAACATTAGTTTCCTGTCCAGGTGTAGTCCCAGTATCCTTATTGTCTCTCCTGCCTTAATCGTCGTCTCTGTGCCGTCCGGCATGAGTAGCTTGATCTCTGGTGAGTGTCCTCGGTCCCGTCTCCATGAGTGGTGCATGAGGTCCGTCTTCTCAGGTGCCGTTGATAAACCTACTCTAATTAGCCAGTTGTTAACGAAAATGAACTCCTCCCTTAGTATTCTGACGTTTGTGTCTAGCGAGGATGACACCACTCTGAGCGTTCCGTTGTCTATGTACATGAGTAGTGTTGTGTCTGTCGGTTCACTTTTCCGAGGTATCGGTCGAGCCTTGTCAGTGATCTTGGATTGCCTCGCTTCCATCAGTTCCAGTATTTCGCTCCCGTATATTATCGAGAGTATTGGTGATACTGGTGAGCCTTGGGGTATGCCGTTTGTTACCAGTTTCATGTTGCTTCTTATTCCGTCCAGGCATACCGCGGCTTGTCTATCCCTCAGGAACGATGCTACCCACTTGACCAAGGGTAGCAGTATGCCCTTCTGGCGTAGCTCACGGAGTAGTCTCGCATGGTTGACGTTATCAAAGAAACCTGAAATGTCAAATGTGAGTACTGATGTTACTTTCCTGAAGTTTCTTGCTGCTTGGATATCTTTTACGTGAGTTAGTAGTGCATCATACATCAAGCTGCATGGGCGTCCTCCGAACTGTGTTGGGGGAACAAGGTCATATTTGCCTACCATGTAACTTATCCTTCTTGCTACTATGCTCTCCAATACTTTGCCCATACACTCAAGTAGCTGGATGAGCCTGTATGCCCTGGGTTCGGAGTAGTCTGGTTTGTTTGGTTTCCGTAGTGCAACTGCTACAGCCTTCCGCCAGGGCTTTGGGTGGTGTCCAGCCTCAATGCAGTGGTGCATCAGGGCAAAGATCGTCTCTTCATCTGATTTCCAGGCTCATTGTACTGTATTGAATGGTTGTTGACTTACCCCCAGCGCTTTCTTCACGCTGTGTCTGTAGATTGCCTCCCTTACTTCCATCCGTGTGACCTTGGCGTGTAGTAAGTCGTGGTCTTGTTGGTGCGCTAGGTCTGGTTCATCGTTGTTTTGCAGCGCTGGCGGTAGTTTGAACAGTGCTTCATGTAACGCATCGCACTTATCCTCGTGTTCAATCGCTGATTCGCCTGTGCTTCTTTTTATTGCCGGTGACGGATAGTTTCTCGTGCCTTTTGACCACCCCCTTAGTCCCCACATCTTCTGTGGGGTGGACTCCTTGAGCGTGTCGTTTATCCATTTTCGTTTTTCATGTTTGTAGAGTCTCCTGAAATAGTTAGTGACTTTCCAGATTTCCCGGTCTATTTCTGTGTTTTGGGTGCCCCACCGAGCTTTGTGTGCTCTCTGGTTCTCCCGCAGAGTCATCCTTCTGTCGTTGGCCTCTGTTAGTGCCTCCGTCCACCAAGGATGCGCTTTATTCGATGGTTTCCTTTCCTTTGCCGTCTCTTCAGTGGCTGTCTTCATAGCCGCTGTTATCAGTTCTACGTCAATATCTAGTTCTTCTGGGGTGCGGTTAGTGTTCAAGTCTCGTAGTGCCTCCCACCTTTCAGCATTTGTTGCCATTTCGCGATCAAATGCGTCTTGCCAGTCCGCTGACTTCGTATCCTTGAAGTTGTACCTGCTGCCCATGATGTTTTGTATCTCCATCGACCCCTGATCTATCGTCCACTTTAGTGCAAAATGGTCGGATCCGCAGGCCAGGCTTGAGTCTATCGCCCATTCTTTCACCGTGTCTAGTGCCATAGCATCCGCATTTGCCCACGTTAAGTCAATCACTGACGTGGCCCCTCTCCTGCAGTGTTCGTGGTATGTGCACTCCCCTTTCTCGTTGAGGATTGTGAATCCGTGATTTTGCAACCAGTCGACCATTTCTTGGGTCTTGTTTGTCGGTTCCTGGTCGCTTTTGCTCCACATCGGGTGGTGTTGATTCCAGTCGCCGCTAATGACTCATTCGGAGGTTCAAAGCTTGCGCCCTTGATGGCAAAGCGTCCGTTGACACGCGTGATGTTGAGACACAGTGAGATGTCTGCGGGTGCACTTGCCCCAGGTGCACCGGGATGCTCAAGGGGATGCAGGCTTGTCTCTATAGTGGGTTGTGCAGGGGGAAGAGTTGGTCATGGTTGGCTCAATGGGTGCAGTGCCGAAGTACCAGAAGATCGCTGAGTTAGTACCACCAGCAAATGAGGTGCATCCAGCACTGAGGTGAGCACGGAGCCAGTAGTTCCCAAAGGGCTGGCTTGCTGCTATGATCAACGCTATGGACTTCGATGATTGTCTGAGAGGTTATTGAGTTACTGTGAGATTTGGGAAAGGAAACTGGATCGTACCATATTGTGACCGACGATTGACATTGACTCGAGCCGAAATCTGTAGCGCTTTCCTTGTACAATGTTGATGACAAACAAGTTTTTTGCAGCGCCATTGCAGTTGTGCCCGAGACCATTGATGAGCACTGCATTGGACGTAGCTCAGTCTCTTACTGATGTTGAACGGATATGATACCTATAGATAAAGGCACGGTCAGAAGATTAAGCGACACACTGGAAACAAATGTCAACCAGTCTGCCAGAGTGATCACTGTAGTTTCTTTGGGTTTTGAGTCAACAGTTCAGTTTTACATGGAAGAATTTATTCGAGAACGGACCATTGTCAATGTTGTAGCTAATAATGAAATGTCAAAATCAATACACATATGTCTGGGAAAGGCACTTACAGATGTTAGAATCGTAGATCACAAAAGCACCTTGAAGAACATCGCAGTATTGATGGCTAACAGACCACAACATTGAAGCTGCGGGCACATAGAGGACAAAAATCTTTGTGAAGTTTGCCTAATGACAGTTTTAACCAAAATTTCCATACATATTGCCAGACCCCATGTGGTTTTCCACAAAAACCAACCTCTTGCTGATGCCGAGCCCCCTTGGCAACATCCAAGCCTGTCCTTAGCAATCCTTGGCAAACATGTGCTACTGTCAGAGGACTCCTCATTTCTCCCTTCTTTCACTCTTTATTCCTTTATTCTTCCTCTATTTATTTTCTTATTTCTGCTGTCACCCTTTTACCTTACTGCTTCTATTCTTTCAACACTATCTAATAGTACTATTCTCAACCCTTGAGGTGCTTTGGTTCTTTAGTTATCATTCAGACAAGTGTAGCCCACGCTTCCAGAGGCTTAGTAAGCATCCAGTTGCTTAGTCAACATCAGGCTAGCCTCAAAATTACTAAGCAAGTCACATGAAACATGTGCATGACCTCTGGCAATAGCAATTTCCGAGTTTTTGATCATTTTTGGAGTTTTCCATTTTTTAGATTATAAATTTTATTGTGGCTTTGTCATGCTATATAGTTACTTCCCATGCTTCTAGAGCCTTGGAAGTATCACTCCTGGCATAGGGAATCCCTAGACTTGTTCTCTTTGGATTTTTTTCTGCCAGGTGAGTAGTTATGGTTGTATTACCTAAATAACAGCTACTGAATATGTAATTCATCTTCCTTTTGTGATTGGTCCATGCATGGAGAAAGAATGAAAAGAGAATAATTAAAAAATAAATTACCCGGCAGAAAGGCTTGACACTTGGACCTACAACTGTTCCTATCCCTTCCACATGTAGCTCTGCGAGGATTTGCTAATAAGTTTCTACATGAAATTTACTGTAAAAGAGTCTTTCTATACAACACCAATGATCTCTCTGACAATGCTCTTGAATGTCTTCTTAGGATTGAATTGTTCCCGGACTCTGGCAAACCTTTTTAAGCTCTTGAGAGGAATATGAATATGAGTAGAGGGTTTCACTGAAGTACTCCATGTCAATGCACATCTTGATCCAAGTTCTTTACTGCCTGTCTGAAGACATTTCTGTTGTTCTTTGTCCAATGAGGCTGAACAGAGAACTACAAACTGGTATCAGAAATATGTGGTAACTGGTTATTTGTCACATCACAGACTTTGTCAATCAACGTCCTTGCAAGTGTTCCGTACCTGCGTTTGAATAATGAGCCATAATAAATGGGGCAAACCTTACTTGCCATTCTTCATTGTAGCGATGGTGGTCTCCTGTAGTAGGTAAAAAGGATGGGAAAAACATAATAGCTCCCTGGTAGATTTATGGATCAAGCGTCACCTGCAGAGAACAAAGACCAACTTTAGACCAGTTGGCAGTCCTATTTCCAACTCTTTCAGTGGTCTGTCCCAAGAAGCTATCGAACGGTTTGCCAAACCACAGAAACCTAGACTTGATCCAAATGTCCAGTGTAATGATGACATGTCCCAACCTTGATATTGATTCTGCTAATGGAAGAGCATTGATAAAAGCACAGGATCTTGTCACCTGACCTGCAGTATGTCAAAGTCACTGCCTTGCCGTTAGCTGCTGCTTGATCAAAAAGTTCTCAAACATGCTTTAGCAGTGCATTAGCCTGAGTTACAGAAACTGCAAACTCCAGTGTTTTCCCTTTAAGTCTGTAATCCCATTCTGGCTTCAAGCCCAGGTACAAACTATTGATGAGTATGTCATAAGTGTATCCATGTCCAGGCCATGATAGGAGCTGCAAGTTGATAGATTTATCTGAGTTTTGTCTGTAAATCAAGGCTTTCAAATCTCACAAACAACGTACCATGAAAGTTTGGGGCACTCCAAAGGTCAAAGAAGATCCTTTCAGTCACAAAGTTAGGGAAACTCAAGTTCTGTCCACTGTTTAAAAGATTGAGAGCCAGCACTGCTTCTGTATTTGTCACCAAAAAGGTCAACTTACAAAGTGCATGAGTAATTGAACGGTTACAAGCTGAAAGATGACTACCTGGAACACATTCCCTGGATGTGTAATAGGTACTACACCGTAAGTCCTCAGATGGAACCTTCCTTTGACCTATAAAAAGTCTTGAGGTGGAGTGCTGTATGGTCAATGGGAAAACCGTATACTTGGCCATCACTAGACATGGAAGCTTCATCACAATACAAACAAATGTACACAACTGATACATGTACCCAGTAGTTAGCAGTTTATGGCAATATTTGACTATAGATATTTCCATTCAAAATGCCGTCTTCATCGAGGACAATTTGATTGGCCTTTGAAATCAGCAAGGACACCAAGTTTAACTCTGGCAATAACACCAAGCAGTCCCAATGAAGTGGTTGCTGATAACCAAGTATCATCAGTTTGGTTTTTCTCCAGGTGAACAAGATTGCCTATAATTTTTTTGAGCTACACATGGCTGACAACAATCAAAGTGTGTGATACCATTTCCATTAATGATCTCAAATTCTAGAGCTGCACTGGAGACCTGTGAATCCTCTCACAGTGAGGAACAATGAGCACCCATTGCCATAGTGCCACCTTGTCAACTCATTATGACATGTCCACTGTACAAGCCATGAAAAATGCATACCAACAGTAACATTCCAGTTAACTAATGGATCAGAATTGTAAGAGGTGGGTACTCCAACAAGGAAAGACTTACTGAGTGTGTAGCTTAACAAAGCACCTTGAGAGTGTAGCCATTCAGCACTGAAAAAATGAGGAGAGCGTAATAGTTTGTTACAAATCATGCATACACTTGGAGGAAGGTAACACCAGCCTCAATAACAACACTGCCCACGCCATCTTGAAGAACAAGGTCGGAAATCCCGTTGACGGCATCCATCTTGATAATTATGGTGTTTGGATTGTCAGAACACATGGTATCAGCATAGGTAAGAATAAAACATAGTTGCTCTCTATTCAGACAGTCACTGAGGGTTCTTTTTACTGTTGCGTAGTTATCTCTCAAATTATCGCCTCCCGAGTATCAGTCCAACAGGTTATGGGCCTCCTTGGTTTCTACTAGTACTCTTGGAGTGCACTGCACTATACTTGTTCTTGTTTTTCCTGCTTTTTCTGACTGTTCTGAGTTCAACGTTTTCTTTCCTTGCATATCATTGCATTCCGTTCTTCTCATCTCACATATCCCTCTTACTCTTGGGCGACTATGGCTGATCCATTTTGTTCAAACCCACCCTCGCAGTCTTTGGATTTTCTGCATACACTGGCTCCATTTCCATGGACTGTACTGCAGGGTCCCACCTCTCTCAATGCTCCTTTCTCTCGAGAACTTCCCCCTCATATTCCTCACAGCTCATCTGATATGCTTGTTTTGAACGCATACAATAACTTTTCTCGTTATCCTTCCTTGACTTCTTGCTTCCCTTCTGCTTCCAAGAACCCATCTACGGATCAGTCTTCTCCAGCTACTCCCATGCTGACCCCTCATGTTCATCAATCTTTTTCTCCTCATATTCTCTTGTCTCCGAGTGATGCTAACCTGCCTCTGTCTCATTCCACATCCCATCAGTCTTCCTCTCAGCCAGTTTTGTCTGCTTTCTCTTCTCAGTCTCAGTATTTGATTCCTTCCAAGGTTCCTCTTAGTACTCTGGACTCTCCTCGTCCATTGTCTGCTGCCTTTCTGTGGTCACATTTTCCTTGTCCGAATGAGTGTCTGTTGCATCACACACCATCTGCTACCCACTTTTCTACGACTCATCCTCCGCCTTGTTCCACCAGGACTGCACAGCCTCAACAGGGAACATCCTCTTCCCCACTCCTACCATCTTCTCATGGCCTGAATCCTATGGGTTTTTCTCAACTCCAATTTGGTTTCCCACCCCAGCACTATTTCTTGAACTACCCCACCTTGCCTCCCCAGTTTTATTTCCCCGCACCCAATTTTGGGATTCCTCCGTACTTTCCTCCTCAGCCGCAGAATGGCGTTTCTTCTCATCCACAACCAGGGTGTTTTTTCTCTCCTCAAGGTCAACACCCATTGACCGCTCCTTCATTGATTGTTCCACTCTTGAGCACTGTCAATCCAAATCCGAGCATTTATTTGTCTGCTGCTGCTATGTCAACCCATGGCATATATCATTCTGTTTCTCTGTCTGCTCTGCTCTCTTCTCCAAATATCACTACTCCAAATGGTTGTCTGATTTCTATGTCTTCTTCTGAGCCAATTTCTGAATCTTGTCTCCTGCCAGTGTCAACTGTTCCTTGCTTCGGTTCTTCTGCTGATTGGGGTTCTTGGTACAATGCTGTTACCTCTCTCATTGACCATCTTGGTCTGAAAGGCTACATATGCTCAATACCTTCTCCTGGTTTGCTGGTAGATCCAACTTGTGAAGTCGTGACTTCTCCCCCACCACCTCCTCACTCTACACAGGATGAGACAAATGTGTAAAAGATCTTCTGGCACAACGATAACATATGCACATATGTCTTGACAGGGAAACTCTCATCCAAAATCTTTAATTCTCTTCCTCCCACACATGGTGGTCCTTGTAATTTCCCCATTTGAACAGCTCATGATGTCCTTGCTTTTCTGCATTGCCGTTATAGCATTGGAAGCGCTGCCTCTGCCCAACAAGTCAAGGATTCTGTTATCAATTTATCTTGCACACCTAATTCGATTGCCTCTTATGTCCTGGCTTGGCAAATAGCCGTCAACCAACTTTCTTCTACACCCTGGGACTTTACTCCCTACAAGCGCATTCAGAAATTCATGGACGGTATTCCAGACCTGTAAGGGCGACCTCCGGAGGTTGCGGTTAAGTCACACAACTGGCAGAGGGAAATCCGAAGTGTATTAGAGACAGTACATATTACAGGGAAATAACTAATCACCTGGCAGAGGGAAATCCAAAGAGAACAAGTCTAAGGATTCCTCTGCTATGGCGTGGCGCATCAGTATGGGGGCGGAGGCATGAAAACGACTGTACAACATCTCGGAGAAGTCCAACAACTGCAAGGGAGCATCCTGGAGATCTCCGGGATGGCCAGAAAAGGAACAGCCGGAAAAGGAAGTCCCCTGACATCACCCCCCCCTTAGAGTGCGGTGTCTCGACGCACCGGGTAGAACAAGTTGTGGACCACGTGGTCCACCGGGGAGACGGGGTAGATGCCCCAGATTGTGTGGGGAGCCTCAGGGTGACTACGGTGGAAGTCCTTCACCAGAGCGGGCCCGTGGACGTTTTCGGCAAGTTCCCAGGAGATGTCTTCGATACCGTAGCCCTTCCACTTGACCTTGTATTGCAGCTTGTGCCGGAATAGACGGCTGTCGAGGATCTTCTCCACTTCGTACTCCGGGCAGTTGTTGATAATGACCGGAGGTGGCGGAGGCGAAGCACGTCGACCTGGAATAGGGTTGTCCGGGGCGGGCAAAAGCTTGACCACATTGAAGAGCGGATGGAGGCGCCACATGCTGGTGGACAGCTGGAGCCTGTAGGCCAACGGTCCTACCTGGCGCTCAACCACATATGGCCCCAGTTGTTGGTGTGAGAGCTTTTGAGATGGCCTAGTGGTTGCAATGTCGGAGGCGTCCAGGTAGACTCGGTCTCCAGGCTTGTACTGGGGGGTCGGCAGGTGTCCTCGGTCGTAATAGCGGGCCATGTCGTCCTTGGCCTTGGTCAGGGCCGCCTCCGCCTCCTCCTGTGCCTTCTGCATACGGTCAACAAACTCATTGACTGTCTTGTTCTCCGATTGTCATGCATGCGGTTCGAAGCCCATCCGGGGGTGCCTGCCGGTGTCCAGAAAGAACGGGAAGTGCTGCGTGGAGGCGTGGACGCGGTTATTATACTGGAACTCGGCCTCCGGGAGGAGTTCATCCCAGTCGTCCTGCCGCTCGTTGCAGAAGAGCCGGAGGTACTGTTCCAGTTCCTGGTTGACGCGTTCGGTCTGGCCGTCGGACTGCGGGTGGTAGGCAGTGGAAGTGTGGAGCTTGATGTGCAGGAGACGATAGAGCTTCCAGGTGAAGTCTGCCACAAATTGGGGGCCCTGGTTGGAGATGTAGGCATCGGAGAGGCCGTGGAGCTTCCAGACGTTCTTCTGGTACAGGTTGGCTGCGCCCATTGCCAAGCAGGTCGTGTGCGTTGGAATGAAGTGAGCTCGCTTTCCATACAGGTTGACTACAACCATCACTGCATCATATCCGTGCGTGTCCGGAAGTTCCACGATGAAGTCAACGGAGGCCATACTCCAGCACGCCGCAGGTGTAGGGAGGGATTGCAGATGGCCTGTCGGGGGGCGCCGGTGTGGTTTTGTCTGGAGGCAGAGGTCGCAGGTGCTGGTGTAGGAGCCGATGTAGCAGGACATCTGGGGCCACCAGTAGTTCCGTGAGACCAGCTCCAGCATCTTCCACCTACCAGGGTGCCCCGTGACATGGTGATGACGCCCAAAAGTTGCTAAGCACTGTCAAGGGTAAACGGTACCTAGCTACTGTAGAAGGTAATGCGTTGGGCGGTCGCTAGTTGAGAGGGAGTCCGGGCAGGGTCCCAGAGACTTAGTTTGTTAAGGAAAATTTAGTAATTGGCAGAAAGGTGCTTAGCAATCTAAGCCATGTTGCCTGCGAGGCGCTAGGGTGCCAATAGTCGGCAAGGACTTGGCGACGTAACATAGTCGAAGTGTGCTCGTATAGCACCTAGACAGTCGGCAAGACTGGCGAAGAAGCGGCAAGCTTTAGCGTAGTCAGTAAAAACAGTAAGTCCCTTGGCAATTTCGAGGAACTTAGTGCGCGCAAGTTGAGATCTGAACTGTGGGGATGGAATTCAATGCTGCTAAGACAAAATATGTACAGTATTTATAGGCGCTAAGTCGCCGTGTTAATTAAACTATAAGTCGCTAAGTAACAAAATGGGGAATGGATTATGACAAGAAGAATAGAATGTGAAATAGCTAACCCGCAGCGTCTATCAGTTGGCAAGCGCTAAGTTACCAAGTGAGCACTGAAAGCAGTCAAATAAACGGTGACTATTCTGGGGTCTGAAACAATCAAGGGGGCTAGCGTCGCCAAAGTCGCTAAGCGTCGGTAAAGGTAAGCGTTGCTAACCGCTAGGCACCGGGGCTGAAGAAGTGGCGACCTGCTGATAGCCGTCGGCAAGTCGTTAAACGCGTAATCTTATAAGGCGCCGGCTATCTTTGATTGGTGACCTGTTATCAAGCCCGAGGTCATGTGTGTGGTCCATGCGTTAACAGTCAGGTGAGCGAGTCCCGTGGTCTGGAAGTCCCATGCGCTAAACATCCCGTGGTCGCCTAGTCATGTGTCATTCGCATTGCACCTGGTCGCCTGAGTGAGCCGCTAAACTGCTATCAACAAAAGTCGCTAATTATAGCTTTGTTGCGCTGAGCCCAGCCCAGGTCTTATCAACGGGAGTCGTGGTGCTGCTCAACGATGCGCCAACGGAGCTCCGGGTTGTTGGGCACATATATCCGCCCACGAAAGGTGAGGAGGCCATCCTGCAGGCCCCACTTGTCCGTGCGTACCGACTTTGTACCGGTGTAGTACTTGGTTAGAGTATTACTGATAGTTCTGGGGCTTTCTTGAAGTCTTAGAAAGTTTCTGCAAATCCACACTGTTGCTTGATGATAACTTGGTGTTTTGAGGGTTACTTTTCAAAATATATAATACTTTGAAAGGTAGAGGTTCTCAACAAACTCCAGCCTAAGTGATTCACTCCCTGGGAACCACCGAGCCTTTGCCTATCAATAGCCTCTGAGGTTTTTAACAAACTCTAGCCTAAGTGATTCACTCCCTGGGAACCACTGAGCCTTTGCCTATTAATTGCCTGATTATTCTCTAATTTACCTAGCCTACTTATACCTTTCCCCACAGTGCACAGACCACCTTGTCACCTGACTACCAAGCCCATTTGTCAACCCATTATTTGAATTGTTCTTCCTATTTTGGGTGCCATCCTTCATCTTCCACCATTCCATTCTTACTTCCACTGATCCTATTTGCTTCCACTATTCCCTTTTTTTGGCCATTGTCTTGGTGCCACCAGTCAGTTCTGGAAGCCATCATTCTTCTTTGCTATTCTTAGCTTTTCCTTCCCCATTTGCCTCTGCCCCATTTGCTCCTGCTCCTTTTGTCTGGCTTCCATTCATAAATTTTCTTTTTCCCCTTTTATCCCTTCCCTGCATTCCATGCTTCTTCCTTCTTCCTCCATTTAGCCATGCCAAATTGGGTAGTGGTAGATCTGCTTCTTTGATCCAGATCATCACAATCTGATCCCAATTTTGATGCCTTTGCCAGCCCCCATGCTTCCCCTCCCCATTACAGTGACTGACTATTATTGACTTGATGACTCTGAGCTGATCCCTTGTCCTTTTACTGTACTTCCTGTGTATTTATTGTGGTGTTTTTGGGAATATACTTTTGTAGAGACTGCTACCAGGAGGCTTACAGTTTTCAGCCTGTATATTAAAGGTTTATTTTGACTTCTGGTGCATGTTTTGTCTCTGAATGCTGTACAGCATCGTATCACCGGAGGGGCGCCCCAAATGTAGCACTAGCGCGGCTTTGGCAACCAAGTCTTCCTGTAGACCTTCCCGGTTTCTCCGGCGTATATCCTGGAGAATGTTGACCTCGTCTCCCTGTACAGCTACCCCTTCCAAGGCACGAATGGCAAACAGCTCCAGGCGGAGGAGGGTGATGTTATCGTTATCTCCTGCACCGGAGCTGTGGTCCGCGTGCCTAGAGAGGGCGTCGGGCTTCCCCATGCTCCGGCCTGGCTTGTGGTGCAGCGTGAAGTCGAAGTTGGCAAAGTACAAAGACCACCGGGCCTGGCGACGGTTCAGCTTCTTGGCCGTTCGGAAGTGTTCCAGGTTCTTGTGGTCAGTCCAGACTTCAAACTTGTGGCGGGCCCCCTTGAGGAAGTGGTGCCACTCCTCCAGTGACCGGATGATTGCAAGCATCTCCTTGTTGTGGATCTCGTAATTTCGTTCCACGGCGTTGAAGCTCTTGGAGTAGAAGGCAACAGGGTGCCACTTACCATCCTCCGGAGACTGCTGGGATAGGACTGCACCGGTTGCAAAGTCGGAACTGTCGGCCTTGACGCGGAAGGGTCGGTTGTCATCCGGGAAGAGCAGAACGGGCTTGGACGTGACGGCAGACTTGAGGGCGTTGAAGGCCTGCTGCTCCGCATTGCCCCAGGTCCAAGAGACATCCTTCCCAGTGAGGTCAAAGAGGGGGCGCGCGTAGTGGGAGAAGTCCTGGATGAAGCGCCGGTAGAAGTTTGTGAACTCCAGGAAGGCTTGTACTTCCTTCTTGCTCCGGGGCTCCGGCCACTGAATTACGCCAGCCACCTTCACCGGGTCCATCTCCGCCATGCCGTGGGAGATGATAAGTCCGAGATACTCAATGCGCGTCTGCTCGAACTCGCACTTCTCTGGCTTGAGGTACAATTGGTGCTGGCGGAGACAGTCCAGGACGATCCACGTGATCCGACGATGCTCTTCTAGCGTCTTGGTATAGATGAGGATGTCGTTGAGATACACACAGACCACTCCGTCCGCGATCAGGTCCCAGAAAATGTTGTTCATCATGGTCTGGAAGGTGGCGGGGCTGTTGGTGAGTCCAAAGAACATCACTAGAGGTTCGAACAGCCCGCAGTTGGTCCAAAACGCGGCCTTCCACTCATCTCCCTCCTGGATGCGCACGTTGTTGTAGCCCCACTGGACGTCCAACTTTGTGAAGTAACGCGCACCCCGGAGGTTGTTGATCAGTTCCGAGATGAGAGGGAGTGGGTAGCAGTTCTTGACAGTCATTGCGTTGAGTACCCGATAGTCTTGGACCAACCGGAGGGAGCCATCCTTCTTCTTGATGAAAAACACCAGAGAGGCCATCGGAGACTTTGAGGGGCGGATTTGTCCTGACTCCAGATTCTCCCGGAGGAATGCGTCAAGCTCATCCTGCTCCTTGGGTGCGAGCGGGTAAACCTTGCAGTTGGCCGGCTTTGAGTCCGGCAGGAGCTCAATGGCGTGATCCCACTGCTTGTGCTCCGGGAGGGAGTCGAATGAGGCCTTAGAGAAAACATCCTTGAAGTCGTGCAAATGGTCGAGGACCGCATCCCGGAACGTCTGGGGCTGGGCGTTGGCTGCAAAGGCCTGGGCCAGTCGTTGAGAAGTGGTTTGGCTGGCCTGGATCTCCTCTGCCACTGGCGGGGGTCGTAGCATGGTGGCGTAGATACGGTCTCCTACCTCAATGGCTTCATCCGGAAGCTCTGGGTCCTGCGCGGGTAAGAACTCTCCTTCACGTCCCTCCTCCTGACTAGGGTTTCCTCCGCTGTGCCTGTCGTCCTCGTAGAGGGCCTCCCTATGAGGAAACGCCAGAGGCGGGGGATCCAGCAGGTCGAGATTGGCAAAGGGGAGGTGACCTACGTGGCATGCCCTGATAGCTGCGTGTTCCTGCATAGCGGTGCGCCGCTCCTTCTTCACTTCTTCTGCGCAGGTCACGCAGCGCCGGGGGCACCGGCTCATGCTCACCTCCCCAGTAGCCCAGTTGATTTCCAGGTTGTGCTCCCGGAGCCACAGGAATCCCAGGATCATGTCCTGTTTACCGATGCTCGTGACGGCAAAGGTAGTGCGCTCCGCATGGGACTGGTAGTGAAGAACAAGGTCCACCACAGACTTGATGGACCCCGCTTTGTTGTGGGTACCGTCAACGTTGTATACCGGGATCGGGGCAAGCAGGGGTCGAGTGGTGAGCTGATGCCGTTCTACATAGCTGGTGTCCACGAAGAGCCCGGTGGCTCCAGAGTCTAGGAGGGCCAACACGCTCCGAGTCTGTTGCATGTTGGTTGTTTCGATTTCCACGTTCATCCGGAGCGAGTTGGGCGATGGAGTGGAGGCAATTACGTAGCAGCGGGGGAGGCGCGTTTGAGCAGGCGTCGGAGAGGGCTGAGGGGGTTTGTTGGGTACGACAGGAGTAGTGCTTATGGTTGGAGAGCTATCGGCAGAGACTGTATTGATTTCTTCTACCGACAAACATGCAAACCTGTTAGCACTAAGTGGCGGGGGTGTACTGATTACCCGCCACGCTCCTGAAAACCCTCACTCTGATCCTCCTGGCCTTCCGGAACATGGGCGTCTTTTGATGTCTCCTCCGGGATGGGGGTATCCAGAGAGGGCACTCCAGCAATGTCCCAGGCCGCTAGGAGCTGCAGGAGTAGCTCCTCTTGCTCCTCTGGGGAGAGGTAGTGCACTTCCAGACCCCTGGGGCAGTGACGCGCGAAATGGCCCTGCGCGCCACAGCGTCGGCATGAGAGGAGGAGCGGGGCACGCTGTCGGGAGGCATCCACATCCATTGGCGCGCCTAGAGGTAGTGCCGGAATTGTTGGGGGTGCGACCGTTGCCATGGGCAGTGCCAGGATTGGGAACCTATGGGGAAGCATCGCGGGGGGTTGCATCGGAGGCGCAGGATGCGCAGGCTTGCGGAGGTCGTGCTTGAGCTCCATGAGCTGCCATTGCTCCCGAGCCACCCGGTACCATGCCCAGACCTGGTCGTCAGCCGGTCGACCCTCCACAAGGTTGTCGATGCGCTCCATCAGGGTCGGATGGAGCCCTTCCCGAAAGGTAAGGCAGAGTTGCATGCCGTTGGGGTACTCGGCCTGCTCGACCAATGCGCAGAACGAGTCGATGTACTCGTCCAGCGAGCGTTTCCCTTGGCCGTACTGCTCCCTATCCCTCAGGATCAGCGCGGCGCTTTTGGCGGGGTTCCGGGGAAAGAACTCGTCCCGGAACTCTTGTTTGAACTCGGCCCAGTCTGTGAAGCTCGTGACGCCTCCGAGGCATCGGAAAACCCTCAGCGCATAGGTGGCCGCTTGTCCCAACTTCATGTAGGACAAGACCCACGCAATTTTCAGCTCGTCAGATACGAAATTGTCGCCACAGAGCTGGAGATAGGTGGCGCACAACTGGAGGAAGCGTTCCCCGGATGCGTGGTCGCCATTGTAGACGTCAGGGGTCGCTGGGCGCGGGATGTTGGAGTGCTCCCATGCCGGGATGGGGGATTGCACAGCACGTGGGCGCTGCACCGGCGGAGTAGGCGGCAGGGGGTTAGGTGCCGCCGGGGCAAGGCATTCAATGAGAGTACGGAGAGAGTCGGAGATGGTGTCGGTGGTTTGTCGGAGGTGGGTGAGTTTGGTGGAGTGCTGGGTAAGGGAGGCTTGGGTGAGTTGCACCTGCGTTTCTAGGTGGAGCAGGCAGGTCCAGGCTTCCTCGCCGGAGGCGGCAGTGTCCGAGAGCGCTTCTGGAGTGGTGGGCTGAGACATAGACAAGGCAGTGCTTAAAACCGGTGGGGAAGCAACAAATAGGAGCCAAGAGGTGTTTGGCGGCTATAGGGGGCTACCAGACCGAGGTTAGGAGACTTGTTCTGCTGTAAGGGCGACCTCCGGAGGTTGCGGTTAAGTTACACAACTGGCAGAGGGAAATCCAAAGTGTATTAGAGACAGTACATATTACAGGGAAATAACTAATCACCTGGCAGAGGGAAATCCGAAGAGAACAAGTCTAAGGATTCCTCTGCCATGGCGTGGCGCATCAGTACGGGGGCAAGGGCGTGAGAACGACTGTACAACATCTCGGAGAAGTCTGACGACTGCAAGGGAGCATCCCGGAGATCTCCGGGATGGCCAGAAAAGGAACAGCCGGAAAAGAAAGTCCGGGGGGTCCCGGAGATCTCCAGGATGGCCAGAAAAGGAAGTCCCCTGACAAGACCTTCACCAGTACTGCATGCTTTGGAAATCAGTGCGCAAGTCCTAGGAGAACAATCCTACTGGTTCTTTTGATTTCTATGTTTTAGCTGACAAAATTCTTGAAATTGACATTGACTATTGACGCCGCATTACTGCGTCTCAAACTCATCCATCTTGTTCTACTACCACACATTGCACTCCCTCTTTGACAGCTTCTCCCTTGACCATTCAGCAACTGCGCGTCAACCACACAGATACATCTACTAGCAAGACTTGTTCTACAGATACTAATTGTGACTCATTTTTCCGCCCCAAAGCAAGCATAGCAGTTTCTGAACACGTCCCAGATGTTCTTACAGAGCTGATACCATCTCCTGAACCGTTTATCCTAGACAGTCCCGATACTCCTGTAGCTTCTGCCTCATCTGAGGACAACAATAACACCGTTTTTGCTGCTTATGCTGGAAATGAGAGTTTGGATGTTGTTCCACCATACCTTGCTTTTGTTGGGTCTGCAGATGATGCCACTTTGGAAACCACATCCCTAAGATTCAATTCCATATTGGACTCTGGTTGCACAACTCATATTATCAAGGACAGATGTTTTTTCTAGTCCTATCATCCCGAGCTTGCTGTTCCTGTCGGGACTGCAAATTGTGGTACTCTGGAAACCTTGGCTTGCGGTGAAGTTTGTTTCCGCACTCATGTGGAAGGCAAGACTGTTACTCTCATTTTAAGGGATTGTCTCCATGCTCCAACGGTTCCCATGAACCTTCTCTCCATTGCATTGATGGTCGAGCATGACATCAAATTTCTTTTTGAACGTGAAGCGACTTCCGTTTTCTTTCCTGCGAATACATCTTCCTCAAAACCCTTGTCATTGAAAGCTACTGTCCACAATCAATTATCCTTTCTTTTTTGTGACTTTGTCATTCCACCAAACCTTTCTGATGTCTCTTTTGTTACCACTTCTCCTTCTTTGAATTTTCCTCAAATTCCTGTCACACCGGCTCTTTGGCACTGTTGCATGGGTCATCTGGCAAAGGATACAACTCGCGTCATGCTCACCAAGAATTACGCTTCTGGGGTTGATTATACAGGCTCTTTTGAGGACTCCCACTGCATACTGTGTATCATCGGAAAACAACCAGCGTGTCCTTTCAACAATTTTGAACAGCAAGCTGATAACGTCTGTGATCTTCTGCACATGGATTCATGCAGTCCTTTTCCTACACGTTTTGTGAATGGTCACACAAGCTATTTTCACTCTATAATTGATGATTACTCTCATTTTGCGAGTACTGCCTTACTTACTTTGAAGAATCAAGCAACCCAACATTTCAAGGTTACGCAAGCTCAGTGGAAACTCAAATCAGGGAATCCTGTTTGGGTAGTTTGATGCGACGGTGCCAAAGAATTTGTTGCTGGAGCCTTGCAGCAACATTTGGAATCCAAAGGCATAGTACTGCAATCCACAGCCACGTATGCGCATCAGCAGAATGGCAAAGCAGAACACTATATTCAAGCGATAGAAGACACTGCTCAGACGCTCATGGCGGAATTGGGTCTACCCATGTCTTTTCTGGATGATGCAATTCTGATGGCTCAGTACTTGAGAAACCGCTTATCGACTACCACATTACCTGCTTTGACCACACCTTACAATGATAAGACTCTGGCTAAGCTCAGCGCACCAAGCGCTATTTTTAGCAACTTATATTTTGCAGCTAGCAGGGATTGAACTCAGGCTACAGAATGCGACATGCAAGATCACAGGACTTAGCAACCACACAACTTGGCAATCACCTGCCACTCACCTGACTCTAGCCCAGCCCCCTTTAGGTCCCCAATCAGTGATAACTGACGTCAGAGCCTTTAGCGACGCCTATCAAAATCCAGTGCTTCTCAAAGATCTGACGTCAGATCACTTTAGCAACACTTAGTGACTTATGCAAGACAGGTCCATGTGATGGTTGCAGATATTAGCAATGCTTACAGTTGATCCAATGCTTAGCAACTTACGCAAGACAGGCCCACGTGAGGATTTCAGGCCTTAGTAATGGCCCCTGTGCATTTGGCCTCTTTCACCACTGGAATGATGAGTTAAAGCTTGCCAACTTGACAGACAACATTGCTTAGCCACTTTCACCTGCCATCACACTTGTTTCCATTTTGATTGATTAATTAGCAACCTTTTAGTTTAATTACCACGGTGGCCTAGCACCTATAAATACTGTACATATTTTGTCTTAGCCATCATCAAATCGTACACCCCACAGTTCAGATCTCATTTAAGCACATTCTAAGTCCTCAGAGTCGCTAAGTGATACAGTCTTGCCAACTTCACCTCGCCAACTTTGTCTACCGACTTTCATCTTATGGTGCCATACAGGCACATTGTTGCCAATGTTTACGTTGCTAGAGTCTTTGCTGACTTCTAGCACCCTAGCACCTTGCAAGCTTTTGGCTTAGATTGCTAAGCAACTAGTTTATTTCTTTAGTTCAAATCCAACTAAAAAGACTAGGCTTCTGGGACCTGCTCAGGACTCTCAAACACTAGCGACTGCCCAATGCTACTCATTTGTGAGGCGCTAAGTTTACCATCTACCAGGACAGTGCTTAGCAACTTTTGAGCGTCATCAACAAATTAATGAATGGCGTAAAACCTGACCTCTCACATCTTTGTGTATGAGGTTGTCAATGTTTTGTTCTCCATCTGAAGGAAATGCATATGAAAGGCAATACTAAATGCTTCGAGGCCATTTTTGTTGGCTATGAAGAGAACTGTCTGGGTTGGCAGGTTAGACACACAAACGGCCGTTACTATTTTTCTTGTGACGTTGTTTTCAACAAGAACATTCACAGTCATATTTGACTAAGATGTCCATTAACCCCATTAACAGATTCTCATACTACTGCGCATTCTGACACACCTTGTTCACCTGTCTTAACACCCATTTCCGCTACTAACAATACTTTTCCTGCATCTCCGCAAATTTCATCTCTGTCCCCCAAGACCCAACCTTCTTCTCCCAATGCATCTTCATGCAATTGACCTAGACGCCATGTTATTCACACTGAAGCTGGCTGCGCATATCTTGACGAGATTACTAGGCAAAACAAACGTCTGACTTGGCTACGCATGAACCAACAGGCAAGATTAGAACCACACCAAGGCCTTTCCAGTATAATTGACCTTACCTCTTTTCTCTCTTTACGTCAACTTCCAGATTCTCCAATAGACCTTCTTGATTCTGAGGAATCCATTATTCTAGAACTCAAAGCCTATATGACTCATGGCCCTGATCTTCTCCGTTTTTGTAAACCACAAATTTATGACCTATCAAACCCATCTGAGAACTATTTTGAGGCAACGCACCAAGATGATGCCCCTGTATGGCGTGCTGCCATGGGACACAAAGTCCAGAGTTTGCGAGAACAAAAGGTCTTTGTTCTGGCAGATTTGCCTCCTGGTCCAAAAGCAATTGGTGTTCAATGGGTCTATGTATCAGAGGACCGGTCTCCGGACCATGTCCAACTCTACTCCGAGCTTAGTCCGACGATACGCCTATTCCTAGCAGATCCAACCGGCCGCTCGGCCCACCCTTTCCCTTTCCGTCTCTTAGTAGTCAGCCTTGATGAGTCATATGCATGGACCTTACTCAGCATCAATTATTGTTAGTCATACTCCTTTACATACCGGGGCCCAATTAGTAAACAGTATTAGTAATAGCACAGCCACTGATGTAGTATATATAGGCAGCCTGTAGATAGAATATCCCCAGGCTGAACAATAGCAGTGTTCTTCTGGCCTACACACCGAACCTACTGTAAGCTCTCTAGCGACGTCTGACCGCTCGGTTAGCCTTGCCGGTCCCTTGCTTGACTCTTGCCTGCCTCTACACCCGCTCGACTCCCGCTTGTCACCAGTGCTCGCTGGCTCTGTGGAAGGAGTTCCGCAGACGTTAAGCGTTCCCCTTACACTATGCGTATAAGCTTAATTCTGACGGATCAATCATTTGGGGCAATGAAAAGGCTTGCCTAGTTGCACAAGGATTCAGTCAACGCTCGGAAGATTATGGCACTACTTATGCGCCGGTTGCAATGACGAGCATTTGGATCATTCTTGCTTATGCTGCCATGATGGACCTTGAACTATTTGCTTTTGATGTTAAGACTGCATTCTTGAACGCTCCATTGACACACAAAATATATTGCAAACAGGTTCCAGGCTTTCCAGATACTTCTCCTTCAAAGATAAACCAGGTATTACACATGCTTTATGGGTTGAAACAGGCCTTGCACAAATGGTATGAATTGCTGAAAGATTTTTAGAATCCTTAGGCCTGTTCCAATGTAATGTTGATCACGCCGTTTTCTTTGGACATTTCTCTTCCCCTCTCCATTCCTCAGTTGCTATGCCTTCAGACAGTACAGATCTATTCATTATTATCTGTACTCCTGTGGACAACAGCTTGAACGCGTCAAACTCAGAGTGTCTCTACAAGTGAATCATCTCCAAAATGAACAAGCATTTTGAAGTAAGAGATTCAGGTACAGTCTCTCTCTATCTTGGAATTTGCATTGATTGTGATTGTCCTCACCGCAAACTATGGTTATTCCAAAAGGGATTCATTTTGAATCTCCTTGCCACCTATAATTTAATTGACGCTGCACCATTATCCCTTTCATTATCTGGCAGGCTTGACAAATCTCCCCGATGCTTCTCTGAATTCTCTACCAGATATTCTGGACGTAAAGCTCCACTATCAAAGATTAGTAGGCTCCATCCTTTATCTAAGCCTTTGCATGCGACTGGATTTGGCCTTTACGGCTATGTCTCTGGGTCAATACAATTCTAATCCTACACAATCACACCTTCTGGCAGCAAAACTGTAAGGGGAATGCTTGACATCTGCGGAACTCCTTCCACAGAGTCAGCGATGCAAGGGGCAAGCAAGAGTCGAGCAAGCACAGAGGCGGGCAGGAGTCAGGCAAGAGGCAAGCAAGGCAACAGAGGGTTGGATGGTGCTAGATAAGCTTACAGTCAGTTGCAGTGGATAGGCCAGAAGAACACACCTATATATACTACATCAGTGGCTGTGCTATTACTAATACTGTTTACTAATTGGGCCCTGGTATGTAAAGGAGTATGACTAACAATAATTGATGCCAAGTAAGGTCTGGGCATATGACTCATCAAGGCTGACTACTACAAGACGGAAGGGAAAAGGGTGGGCCAAGTGGCCGGTTGGATCCACTAGGAATAGGTGTATCGTCAGACTAAGCTTGGAATAGGGTTGGACGCAGTCTGGAGACTAGTCCCCTGACAAAAACGTGTTCTCAGATATATTGCGGGCATGCAGGACTTAGCCCTGGAGTATAATTTCTCTAGTACTTCTTTGGACACGCCTATTCGACTTCTCCTTCTGGGGGATTTTGGTGTTGTCAATGCCGACTGGGCCTCTGATACTTTGAATTGTTGAAGTGTGTCTGGTTATGCCTTTTTCTTATATTTTAGTCCCGTTTCCTGGTCAGCAGTGAAACAGTGCACAACTGCATTGTCCTTGACTGAAGCTGAGTATATGTCCTTGTCTCATGCAATGAGAGAGGCCCTTTCTGTCATGACCCACCCCCGAGCCTGAGCCCCGGGCCCGGGACCACACCACACACCCCGGCAAACACTCCTTGCACGACCTCGACTCGGGACGAACCCCATGAACACCCAACACGGCCATCACGTCATACCCCGGTCGACCCTGACGTTCTCCCTGGACACCCCACGAACACTGCCGACGACCCCCAGAGATCCCCGGCATGACAGCACGGCAACCCACACAACATCCGATGCATCACGCATCATTCGACGCATCCATGCATGATTGCTTTGTGCCACGCATCATGCCACGCATCATGCATCGCCCTGCGCATCAACCCACGCATCATGCTTCGTCCCGCATCAACTCCCGCATCATGCCTCATTGCGTCCTCTCGTCGTGCCACGTCCTCCCTCGTGCGGCGCCACTGCGACTCCCAAAGCAACGGCGCCACTCCCAGCCGACACCCGCGGTTTTCCTTTGTCCTCCTAGGTGCTCCGGAACACCACCAGAGCCCCGGAGCAGCCCCAGACCCAGAACCGGGACCCCGGACCTGCCTCATCATGTAGTCAGTATATAAGCCCCCCCGTAGCACTAAGTACGGTAGTCTTGATATTGCCCATACTCTCCGGTTTTCCTCTCGTATCGCTCCGGTCTCGTAACTTCGCCTCGTACTCGTCTCCATTCTATTGTCTCGTACTCGTCTCCATTTCTATAGTCCGTATTTGTCTCTACTCTCTCGTCTCGCATCTGTCCATTGTCTCTATCTACTCTCTTAATTCCATCTCCTTTGCTCATCCGTCTCTTTCCTCCATCCTTGTCTCTGCCTCAAGTTTCTCCTATGCTCCCAGCGCACGTCACCTTGTCCCGGCGCCTTCCTCCGGTCTTCTCTAAGTCCCGGCGTGTCTGTAGCTGTTCAAGTCCACTTGGTAAGGCCTTGCCCAGAATTGCTGAGCCCCCAGGTCAGCGGAACCTGACATAATATCAAGACTCAACCTTACCCCATTCTCAAATGGCTACGTACGCTCACACCTACCAAACTCCTGTCTACCACGTTGACGCCTACGGGCGACCCATACCCAAAAACTCCTACCACCCTCACACTCCTCAGCCCATCTACCCCCCTCTACCCATCGAGCAATACCTTTCGCACCCACCCTGCTTCTGGGGAGCGGACCAAAGCGGCGTATCCTATGTCCACCCTAGCCAGCTAATGACCCACGAATGGAGATCCGGTCCCACGTACGCACCCCCGGGGAACCATTCACACGTCCTTCCTGGGGGGCTACCGGAGACACCTCCCGTCGGCTGGGTAGCCACCGCCACCCCAAGCTGTCACGACCCACCCCCGGACCTGAGCCCCGGGCCCGGGACCACACCACACACCCCGGCAAACACCCCTCGCACGACCTCGACTTGGGACAAACTCCACGAACACCCGACATGGCCATCACATCATACCCCGGTCGACCCTGACGTTCCCCCGGGACACCCCACGGACACCACCGACGACCCCCGGGGATCCCCGGCGCGACGGCACGGCGACCCACACAGCATCCGACGCATCACACATCATTCAACGCATCATGCATGATCGCTCCGTGCCCTGCGCATCAACCCACGCATCATGCTTCGTCCCGCATCAGCTCCCGCATCATGCCTCGTCGCGTCCTCTCGTCGCGCCACGTCCTCCCTCGCGCGGCGCCACTGCGACTCCCAAAGCAACGGCGCCACTCCCATCCGACACCCGCGGTTTCCCTTTGTCCTCCTAGGCGCTCCGGGACACCACCAGAGCCCCGGAGCCGCCCCAGACCCAGAACCGGGACCCCGGACCTGCCTCATCGTGTAGTCAGTATATAAGCCCCCCCGTAGCACTAAGTACGGTAGTCTTGATATTGCCCATACTCTCCGGTTTTCCTCTCGTATCGCTCCGGCCTCGTAACTTCGCCTCGTACTCGTCTCCTCTCTAACGTCTCGTACTCGTCTCCATTTCTATAGTCCGCATCCGTCTCTATTCCCTCGTCTCGTATCTGTCCATTGTCCTTATCTACTCTCTTAATTCCATCTCCCTTGCTCATTCGTCTCTTTCCTCTTTCCTCGTCTCTGCCCCAAGTTTCTCCTTTCCTTCTCTTCTCGTATTCCGGCCTCTTATCTTCTCCGGTCCGCATTCTCCGCTCTTCTAAGTTCGGCTCCGCACCTGTCAAACTCTAAGTTGTCTATTCGCCTATCAGCCCCTTGATTTCCCCGGATAGTTCGCCGCCGGCACGCCACTCATCGCGCCGTCTAAACCGAACTTCCCCCAGTAGAACCTTCCCGCCCGGCGCTCGCCCCTTGCTCGCGCCAAACCCGGGACACTTTGTCTGATCTCCCCACGCCCCCGGCGCACGTCACCTCCTCCCGGCGCCTACCTCCGGTCCTCTCTGAGTCCCAGCGTGTCCGTAGCTGTCCGAGTCCGCTTGGTAAGGCCTCGCCCAGAATTGCTGAGCCCCTGGGTCAGCGGAACCTGACACAAGCGCTGCCCCTCTCGTCCAAAGCACTCATTACTCCTACGCCCCACCCACCCAGATTCCTATCGAACGCTCCGAGGCGCCCCCTCCACCCCGACCATTGTTCCCCCCGCCACGAACGCCTTCCACCCCGCTAGGGCGACGACGCGCCGAGGCCTATGTCCAGCAACACGACGAAATTCTCCGCGCCCTCCGCATCACCCCTGCAGAATTTGCCTGGCGCACTCGGGCCCTCCTCGTCAGCATGGGACAACACAACCTCACGGGTACTCCGGAGCAGTGGGCTGATCGCCTACTCGAATTCTACGAACGTTACCAACGAGGAACCATCCCGGGTAACGCCAAAAGCACCCTCCAGGTAGACTGCACCCTCCGCAACGAACTCCGGGCCTTAGTCGACAAAATCCACACTAGCCCCCACCCACGTCACTTCAAGGACCCCCTGGACCCCGCACGCTCCTTTCACGTCCTACAGGACACCTCTCACGAAAACACCCCTGACGCCCGCGGGCGAGAAGGACTCCACGAGGCCTCCGCCATACTTCAATCCCTCAACCCCTCGGGG
>QLOM01002851.1:2767-14218 GCA_003313785.1 Termitomyces sp. MG148 | reverse complement strand
AACCTGTTTGGGGGCAGTGCGGTGGCCTTAACTGGACCGGCGACACAAGTCAGTTCATGTTTTTATTGTTTCTATCTACGTTGATTGATTACCGCAATGTAGCTTGCGTGGCTGGATCAGTTTGCACGTATCAAAACGATTGGTACTGGCAATGTCTTCCTGCTAGTACAACTGCCACCTCGACAACCGCTAGGTCGAGCTCCAGTTCTATCACTATCACTACCAAAAGCACCACTTCCAGGAGCACCACTGCCAGCGCGACCCCCACTGTTGCTGCTTCAGGTTTCGTCACGACCTCCGGTACACACTTCTCTCTGAATGGTCAATCTTACACCGTCGTTGGGTAAGCTCAGCCTCTGTAATGGGTAATTCTCGAATTTACCAGACAATTGCCAGAGGGAACTCATACTGGATGGGCTTGATTGGTCTTAGTGTGGATAATATGAACAAGGCCTTTGCAGATATAGCGGCCGCTGGTGGAACCACTGTTCGCACCTGGTAAGATCTCACCACAAACTTTGTTTTGTAAGAGACCTTAAGAAAAGGAAACATTAGGGGTTTTAATGAAGTGACCAGCGCCAATGGCGAATATTACCAGATCTGGTCCGGAAGCACCCCGACAATCAACACAGGAGCTACCGGCTTGCAGAACTTCGGTAATACAAGGAAATTCGAAGATTGAGCTGCTGCTGATCTCTCTAATAGATAATGTAGTCGCTGCTGCGAAGGCCAACGGCATCCGCCTTATTGTTGCCTTGTAAGTACATCTATCCGCGTTCACACAGTTTAATGTTTATGAAAATGAAAATTACCCCTTAGGACCAACAATTGGTGAAAATAGTTCAATCCTGAGCGGGGTTGAACTTGAAGGGCTAACTATCGATTAGGTCCGATTATGGAGGGATGGATGTCTATGTCAGGCAGCTCCTGAACTCGCAGAATCACGACCTTTTCTACACAGATGTCACTGTCCAAGCTGCTTTCAAGAACTATGTCGAGACATTCGTCACTCGCTACAAAGACGAGCCCACGATCCTTGCTTGGGAGCTTGCGAATGAGCCCAGGTGCCGAGGCAGCACTGGGTATGTCGCTTCGTCGTGTACTGGGTTTCATATGCTAACTAACGCGTACAGTACTTCCACGGGAACTTGCACGACAACTACGGTCACTGCTTGGATCAAGACTTTCTCTGCGTATATCAAATCCATCGATTCTAACCACTTGGTCGCTATTGGTGATGAAGGCTTCTACAACGAACCTAATGGACCCAACTACCCTTACCAGTACGCTCGGTGGATATGAAAATTTCCCACACGATGCTGACGTGTCATGCAGAGGAAGCGAGGGTGTCGACTTTGCCGTTAACCTCGCTATTGACACCATTGACTTTGGCACCTTCCACGTACGATTTCTCTCACTATACGTTGATATCCAATTGATTATCTTGTGCATCTAGGCCTATCCTGTATGTATTTACCACACACGAACCAGATCATACTGGACGCTAAACATAAACTAGGAATCCTGGGGCCAAGGTGGAAATTCAACACTCTGGGGTGTTCAATGGATCGCGGACCATGCTGCTTCCCAAAATTCCGCTAAAAAACCTGTGATTTTGGAAGAGTTTGGAGTCACCACCGCCCAAACGACGACTTACCAGGCCTGGTTTGATGAAATTATCTCGTCAGGTCTGGCTGGTGACCTTATCTGGTAAGTCGACACTACCTCAGCAAGGGGTATCTTAGATTTATTGTATTGTGTAACCAGGCAATCTGGGTCCCACCTCTCTAGGTTCGTCTCGTTCGTAGCAGTATAGGACAAAGGTTTCTGACCTTTTTCGCTCTAGTGGCGATACACCCAACGACGGATTCGCAGTCTATCCTGACGGAGCTGTATACCCTCTCCTCCAGACTCACGCTACTGCTTTGAAGGCTCGAGGCTGAGTGCTGCTGATTCAGCAGTGTTTGGGGAACTGCATCGAATATTGTACCTGTAGTGAAAGGCATTTGTAAAATTTGTGGAACGAAACTTCACGTGTACATCTTATCTCTTCTGTGTACTTAAAGGAAGAAACAGATTTTACAAAGGATATTAGAGCAAGAAAGAGAGACCAGGAGTACGTCCACTTTGGAAATTGGATGTTTATGTTTGTTGAGGATACCTGCTCTACCAACTCCATTATGCCCTCAAACCGCTCGCGCTCCAGGTCTCCACGCAGAAATCACTCCAGTACACCCGAAAGAGATATTAAGCTGCCATACGATGTTCAATCAATATCTGAATCTGACTATTTCCAGAAAAGCGACGAGTTCAGCACATGGTTGAAAGATGAGAAGGGAAAGGTGGAGCCATTGGAATCCTCGCAAAACAAGGCTCTTCATTAACCTTAATTAACTCACACAGTACTTTGATGAACTTTCTGGTGAAAAGGCTAGGAGGTAAGTATTTCTGTTTCCTGCTTCGGTGGATCCTAATTTGTGAGACAGTTATTTTCGAAAGTTCGTCAAGGTGTGCTCAACATTCTCCTTACGGAAACCACAAGTCAATTATTCGATATGTAGGCTTGGAACAGAGGGAAGTTACGAAGTATGACATCCTTTCGTACCTCCTGAGCCGCCTTCTAATTTTGTCCAAGAATCCCTCTACGCAGGTATAGACCCATCGACAGTCTCCGCGAAGGAAAGAACAGCGTATAAATGGTCTTTTGTGTCCAAGACTTCGCGAGCCGAAGCAGACGCTCTCAGAACAACACGGGAAGAGATAAGGGCAGCGACACATAACCGAGAATTTCGAGAACTCTCTTCACAGACTGGCTCAAGCAGTAGAGGACAAATGAAAGGACCAGCCTTACCTTCTGCTTCAGACCTTGCATTGTCTCGAGAGTTGGCGGCTGAACGAGAGCATGAGGAACGGTTTCATAAGCGGAAACGGGATAGGTTGGAGGCAAAGGAACGGATTGAAGATATGGTTGGTCCACGGGAGGTGGGTCGAGAGGGGATGCTTGAGAAGAAGAGGGTGAGGAGGGAGGCGGATAAGGACTTTAGGGAGAAAGGTGACGAAGGGTTTGAGGCCGATGAGTCCACGTTGTTAGGTGGTGGAGATAGCTTCAAGGATATGTGAGTTTCCTTTATCGCGTCATCGTAGTCAATGTAACCTTTTCACAGAGTCGCCAGAAGAGATGCAGCGAAGAATAGATATAATGCCGCGAGAGAGGAGAAAGCTGCTGCTGCCCGCGAACGAGCCCAAATGTTCAAACAAAAGGAACAGGTTTGCAGTTTGATATGGTGTATCGAGTCTTGTCGTAATACTAATGTCTCTGAATTTTCAAGGCTACCATGGACATGTTTCAGCAGTTGGCGAAACAGAGGTTTGGATAGACCGTGGCTTGTATCTATATGCTGCATATGTTTCTTACGGGTGATGTTACTTTGAACGTAAGAGTATTTTGCCCCTTTGTGTACAATTCAAGACGCACAACACAAGATTTTCTCTAACGAAAACTACGCTTCAAACTCTCCTTAGGACCGGTTCGTGTGCCTGTTTTTCTACTTCGTGGTGGGCAATCATAAGTTCTGTCCTTCGGTATAAAACGATCTTGCAAGTGCCTACCATTAGCCGATGTCTACTGGTGGCTATCTATCGAGTCCGTCTTTTTTCTGTAATGCAGCACGGGTACATTCATGTGGCTAATTGCTCCTACTGTCTTGCGGAGGAAGTTGCACAAGGTAGTGCGCAGAACAAATCTCCTTTACCAAGATTTCCAGTTTTCCCCCTGACAAGGCGACTTGCACTTACCGAGGCGGCATTGTTTATATCGAAAGATATCAAGTCTGCGAGCGGGCCGGATGACTGATCGTTCTATGAGAAGGGGGGGCATTGATTTCGAGATAATAAGAGCTGCGACTGACGTGTGCATTCTTGGTGACAGGTGTGAAGGCTCGTACAACTCGCCTGACAAGAACCTTCAACGGTTTGGCACGCTCCGACAAGGCCAACTGGATTTTATAATGGTATAGGTCATGAATCAAGCCAGAAAACACATGTATGTGAAGAAAGACTTACTGATGTCATGGTATGGGAGGGATGGATTTGCCGGGGCAGAAGCCAAGCTCCTATGTACCTTCGGAGTTGAATGATATATCTATCAACAGAGTCCCGATGAGGTCCCTCCAGTGACACGTTGCGGATCATCATTGGACTATTTACAACGATTATGATAATTATGCTTCGAACGAACACAAGGACACTGGGAAGTTATGTTTAGCACGCCACCAAACACAAATATCTCTTTTTTCAGGCTGAGTCACTTGCCACTCGGCGCCTAGCGCGCACGTCACGAAATCTGGAAAAAAAGGGAGCAGTACAGGTACAACTTGGAAAAAGTTGTATGACTTGTATGACGTCCAAATTACATCACACATGGTCAACAGAGTAAGTCTCTTGGGGGAATCATGTGTTCAATCAGAGTATACATGCAGGATTACTTGTAGTGGACCTTATGTTCTCCATATTGCAACTTATTGGGAAGATAAAACACAATGATAGATAGTATATTGGCAATGTAATAGAACAGACGACGGATAGTAGTCATTGGATGGTGGACCAGGCTGTATGTCGAGTGTTGAGGAATGCCTCGTCCGAATCATACGATACGTTTTTCTTTTATTTATCCTTATTCTATTCTACACTGTGACGACGACGCGCGCCACTTGATGTGGTGCGCGATCGGTATTTGTGTCGCTTTACTTACAAACCTTAAATCTTTTTCGGATAGATATCGATGACATACGAAAACGTGAGCCCTCAGTCAACAACATATATTTGGAGTGACTGAGGGTAAGCGATCCTACCTATATTTACGTACAAACCGACTTACCATACCCTGTAGACTCATACCATAACTCTACAGGTAATAAATCAGTCAACAACATATATTTGGAGTGACTGAGGACTTATACCATAACTCTACAGGTTATCGGCCCCGTTAGCACTCCTACTGCCGTTGAGCCACTGCTCCGGATACACAGACTCACACATTACACTTACCTCCACATCCACATCCACACCCACAACAAAAAATGACATCCACAAACTCGTCGAATTTCAAAAACCGGGTCCTCATAGCAGCCAGGGCACAAGGAGCCCGCAGCTACCTAGATGGAACTATCAAAAAGCCTAAAATTGACCCTGATGCCCTCGACACACAAGATGCCCCCGACACAAAAGTAGAGGTGAAACCCACTGAATGGTCATCAAAAACCCCCTCTCTGGAAGAGTGGGAAGAGAGGGATGCATGGATGCTAGGCTTGATTATCTACAACACAAAAAACCTGATAGGACTTGGGATAAGCATGGACGGCACAGCAGCAAAAGCATGGACAACCCTGACCAAAAACTACGGAGTGTTCTCTGAGATAGCCACAATGAACGCTGAGAAGCAACTACGTGCCACAGAATTCCAGGATGGAATGGATTTCTTGAAGCATGTTGAGGATCTCAGGGAAAAATGTAAGTCTGCGACAGAAAAAGGGGCAAAGATAGACGACTCAGCTTTCAGGACTATCCTTGTAGCGTTGCTGCCAGAATTGTGGAATGTGGTTGTCGCCGGAATATACGCCATGACAATGACTAAGGATGTCATCGCCACCCTTACAATACACTGGGACAGGTTGGTCTTGCAAAAACAGAAGGCTAGGGTCTCCACAACTGCCTTACAGGCTCAGTCAAAACCCAAGCTAGTCTGCATCAACCTGAATTGTAAATGAGCAGGTCACACCATTGAAAACTGCTACTGAAAAGGGGGAGGCAAAAAGGGACAGTTCCCCCCTAACTTTCGGAACAAAGGAAAGATGTCTCAAATGCTGTTGAATGAAACACAAACTTCAACCACACCTCAGACAAGCATGCCAGCTGCAAATATGGCAGCATCGCCCATGCCACAGACCTCAAACCAACCCCACGTTACCTATGCCCTGTCAGCCACCATTTTGGAAGAGAAAAATGCAACCAAGAGCATGGGCACTTACCTATCAAAGGCCAGGACCATTCCAATGTATGCTGACTTGGGTGCTATGGACCACTTCTTTGTGGATAGGCAAGCATTTGCCAACTATGAAGAACTAAAAGAACCTATCAAGGACCATATGGCGCCAAAAGGAGCATCATTCCGAGTGATTGGAAGAGGTACTGTCAAGAAGATGTATCAGACAGCAAGGGGGACCTTCAAATTGATATTCAAGAACGCACTGCACGCCCCTGACCTATTGTTGAACCTGATCTCAATAAATCATTTTGACAAGGCTGGCTTCAACATGATTTTTGGTGGTGGACATGTAAGATTCAACAATCCAAGTGGGAGAGAGGTACTCCAAGGTACAGGTACTGGAGGAATGTACCTGCTTAGTTCGCCGGGGATCTTAGACAGACCAGTGGTGATGACTGCCAAGTCACTGACCAAACCAACAACCCTAAAAGTCTGGCACAGAAGGTTCGGGCACGCTAGCATCAAGAGCATCAGAGAATCCCTGTCAAAAAATCTAGTCAATGGACTCAAGGTTATGGGTGATCTCACTGTGGCTGGGCTTTGTGAAGATTGTGTGTATGGAAAACATGCCGCACGACCATACAATACTGTAGTGGAACCAGAGGGAGCATCAAATGAAAGGGTGCATGTGGACCTGTGGGGTCCATCTAGTGTCCAGTTATTAGGAGGTGCAGTATATATGATGGTCACAGTGAATAGCAGCACATCATATATTTCCTGACTAAGAAGGACACAAACACCATGCTGGCCATGCTTACATTCTATCATGTCCAATCAGAGCAACAAACAGGGAGGAAACTGTGGGAGGTCAGGGTTGATGCAGGGCAGGAGTGGGTAAATGAGTCCTGGATGACATACCTGAAAAACCATGGCATTATTCTCCAAGTCACTATACTCTATGCGCATGCACAAAATGGACTCGTTAAGAGGACAAACCAAACCATACTGGAGGGCATAAGGTGTATGTTGGCAGAGAGTGGCCTACCAAAAGAGCTCTGGGCAGAAGCAGCAGCAGTACAAGTGCACACTAGAAACTTACTTTTATCCTCGCAACACCCTGGAACTATACTCAAGGAGGCCTGGACTGGCAGGAGACAGCACATGGATGATCTCAGACCGTGGGGGTGCTGGGCATGGGCAAAGGTTCTGGAAGAACTGATCAAATCAAAATTAGACCCACACTCAATAAAAGCTTGGCTCGTTGGCTACGCAAATAGTGGCTACAGACTATATGATTAGGGCAATAGATTGATTGTAACATCTTGGGACATAATTTTTGAGGAGGGAACTGGACATAGGGTATTAACCATCCTTGACCAGGAAAATGATGAAGCACACATGTACCTCATACTACCTCTACCACCCTGATGGGCTCTATGCAAGGAGTACTCACAGCCCGCCAGCCAGTTGCCCCAAGGATCCGTCCAAGGATTGAACCACTGCACTCACAGCTGACCATCCCTGATGATGTACCATCAGCACCTGTTGATATCCCCAGACTCGAAACAGAACCAAACTCACCATTACAATGCTCAACTCAGTTGGCAAAACCCTCGCCAGTGCTGATTGCAGTGATGACACCCAAAAGTTACTAAGCACTGTTCTGGCAGATGGTAAACTTAGCGCTTCATAAATGAGTAGCGTCGGGCGGTCGCTAGTGTTGAGAGAGTCCTGGGTAAGGTCCCAGAAGCTTAGTCTTTTTAGTGGGATTTGAACTTAGAGAAATAAACTGATTGCTTAGTGATTTAAGCCGAAAGCCTGCAAGGTGCTAAAGTGCTAGAAGTTGGCAAGGACTCTAGCAACATAAATGTTGGCGACGATGTGCCTGTATGGCACCGTAAGACAAAAGTCGGTAAACAAAGTTGGCGATGTGAAGTCGGCAAGACTGTACCACTTAGTGACTCTGAGGACTTAGAATGCACTGAAATGTGATCTGAACAGTGGAGCGTATGATTTGATGCTGGCTAAGACAAAATATGTACAGTATTTATAGGCACTAAGTCGCCGTGTGTCAGGAGACTCCTTATCTCTTTTTTTTTCTTGTCCTTTATTCCTTTTCTTATCCTTCTTTTTCTTTCTTGTCTATCTTTTTACCTTGAGTATAGTTCTCCCTTACTTTCTTTTACTGGTTCTGTCTGCTCTAGCTTACCTAATAAGCTGCATGTGATCCGGTAACTACCAAATCACATGTCATGTCCAAGTTTTTTACTATTTAGGTTAAGGTTAGCCACCTTGTTGATCTGTATAGTTGTTTCCCATGCTTCTGAAGCCTCAGAAGCGTCAGTCCTGGCATAGGAAATCCTTAGACTTGTTCTCTTTGGATTTCCCTTTGCCAGATGAGTAGTTATTGTTGTATTACCTATATATACTTTGGATTTCCCTCTGCCAGCTATGTGACTGAGCCATAGCCTCCAGAGGTCGCCCTTACAGCAGAACAAGTCTCTACATTTTGGTCTGGGAGCCCCCTTTAGCCTGCTTGAGCCCTCTTTTGTCTCTTTAGGTTACTCCCCCACTGGATTACCCCCTGCTCCTCTGTTGCTTCTATGACCCAACCAGCTCCCTCAGGACCTCTCTTGGACGCTTCTGCCCCTCAGGATGATGCCTGGGGTCGCTTGCTTGCTCTGGAGACTCAGGTGCAGACCACTTAAGCTTCTCTCACCCTCCACACCACTGAACTTGCTAGATTACATCAGGCTACAGACACTATCTCTCAGTTTCTTCAGGCCCTTTTAGAGCGCCTCCCTCTCACTCCTACCCCTCCTCAGGCACCTCCAGTTAGGGCTGACACACCTCCAGTCCCTCGCTCTGGGGCCTCTCCCCCTGTTCATGCCAATATTCCTTGTTCAGCGCTTCCAGATGCATTCAATGGTAACCGAGCCATGGACGAGTGATTCCTGCAGTCATGTATCACCTACCTTCAGCTCAGTGGGGAAGCCTTTCCTTCTGATGCTCTCAAGATTGCCTGGGTTCTTTCCTACATGAAGTCTGGACAAGCTTCGACATATGCACTACGAGTTTTTCGACGTCCTGGAGGAGTAGAGAGCTTTGGAAGCTGGGATCAGTTTGAGAAGGAGTTTCAAACTGAGTTCTTTCCCTTGGACTCTGCTAAGGTGGCAGCTCTTACTCTCTGAGACCCCCATCAATATGGACAGGGAAAGTGGACCTTAGATGAGTACATTGACTCCTTCCGAACTCTGGTTGAACAGGCTGGCTATCCAGACGGCCTTCAGCTCTGTTTCACCTTCCAAGATGGCCTCCTCCCCTTTCTCATGGATTGGATTAACAGCATGGCCAAAGGACAACCTGATGATGCGTGTATTGAGTCTTGGTATCAGATAGCACACAACCAGTGGCAGCTCATAGAGTTAAGGCGTGAGCTTTACCAAGGAACTACTTCTCGCTCCACCTTGCATGTGCCTTTACCTGCTCGTTCTCCCATCTCCCATTCCTTTTCATTCTTTTCCATTTTGTGCTCTAGCCCCAGCTCAGGTACCTGCCACACGTCCTCTTCCTCTGAGAGTTCCCATGGACGTTGATGCCTCTTGTCAACGCTCCTCTCTCCCTCTCCTCTGTTGTCGCTGTGGAAAGCCTGGTCACTTCGCTTGATATTGCCCTCAGAAGTTGGAGGTGTGCTATCTCTCAGCTGTAGAGCAGGAAGAGCTCCTTTTCCAACTCCTGGCTGCCAGAGATGCCCAGGGAAACCCTTTCCCAGATGCACAGATTGAAGCAGAACCTTTGGATAAATCTGTAGGTTCTGTGGAGGCTGTAATGGAACCTTTGGATGAGTCCTTAGGTTCTACAGGGGAGGGTTTTCAGTAGGGCGACGGATGAGTTGTACGCCTCTGCCGCCTGGCGCTAATCAGTTTGCATGTCTACCAGTAGAATCTTCCAATATATCTCTCCTTGTCAATGATTCTCTGGTTGAAACTGTAAGCGCCCTCTCCGACGTACAAAGTACCCCCTCGGTTAAAGCCTCAGCTGAAACCTCTCCTCCTCCTCCTTCTGTCCGACGCCCACGTGTCCCAGCTTGGGAACGACGCCTCCCTTGCCGCTATGTTGTTGCCTCCACTCCCTCTCCTAACTCTCTGCATCTCAATGTAGAGATTGAGACAACTGATACTCAGCAGACTCAAAGCATGGTAGCTCTTCTGGACAGTGGTGCCACTGGACTCTTCTTCGATACTTGCTATGTAGAACAACACCAACTCACTACTTGGCCTCTCTCTTGCCCCATTCCAGTTTATAACATTGATGGTACGCTCAACAAAGCTAGATCCATCTGCTCAGTGGTGGATTTAGTCCTTTGTTACCAGACTCATTCTGAGCATGCTGTCTTTGCAGTCACCAGCCTAGGGAAGCAGGACATGATACTGGGATTCTCCTGGCTACGTGACCACAACCCTGAAATTGACTGGGCCAAGGGTAAAGTGAATATGAGCCGCTGCCTCTGATGGTGTTCTACATGTGCCAAGGAGATTAGAGAGGAGCACAGAGCCTCAGTCCGTGAGCGCGCTGCTATACGTGCTTGCCGAGTTGAACACCTCTCCTTTGCAGACCTTGACCTACTGGATCCTCCTCCCTTGGCGTTCCCTCATAGAGAGGCCCTCTATGAGGACGTTCAAGGTGTAGTGAGTAAAGCCCAGATGGAAGATGGATGTGAGGGTGAATTTGTGTGTATTCCTGACTCAGAGTCCTCAGACGAGGCCATTGAAACAGGTGACAGGATTTATGCAACTACTTTACGACCTCCCCCAACGGTGGCAGAGATTAGAGCTAGCCAAACTACTTCCCAGCAGCTAGCTCAGGCTTTTGCCACTAACTCTGCTCCTAAGTCATTCCGGGATGCAGTTCCTTATCACCTGCACGACTTTGAGGACGTTTTCTCCAAGGTATCATTTGACTCCTTGCCAGAGTGCAAGCAGTGGGACCATGCTATTGAGCTCATACCCAATGCTGAGCCCTCTAGCTGCAAGGTCTATCCTCTCTCCCCCCGAGAACAGGATGAGCTTGATGCCTTCTTGCAGGAGAATTTAGATTCTGGTTGCATCCATCCCTCAAAGTCCCCAATGGCCTCTCCGTCTTCTTTATTAAGAAGAAGGATAGTTCTCTATGTCTGGTTTAAGACTATTGAGTTTTGAATGCGATGACTGTGAAGAATTGCTACCCCTTACCACTCATTTCAGAACTTGTCAACAACCTCCGAGGTGCATGCTATTTCACCAAGTTGGATGTCCGCTGGGGCTACAACAATGTGCGCATCAAAGAAGGTGATGAGTGGAAGGCAGCATTCCGAACAAATCGCGGACTCTTTGAACCTCTGGTGATGTTCTTTGGCCTCACTAATAGCTCGGCCACCTTCCAGACCATGATGAACAACATTTTCAGAATTGCTACCCCTTACCACTCAT
>QLOM01002845.1:0-11714 GCA_003313785.1 Termitomyces sp. MG148 | reverse complement strand
TGATAGTAAGGCTTTTACTATTCTTTGACAACATTTCAATATGAGAGGAGTCACTGTATTAACTGTATACACTTTGGTTTTTATTTGCAGCTCTTCAGTGATTACATGGCTAATTAATCAGTATGCGTGTCTGTCTGATACATCATCAGTTGTTGATTCTCCTTTGATCCTTGTATATTTGTATATATTGTTAAAATTCACCCCCAGATCAATCCGTAATTGGAATGTATTTTATCTTGATACAATATCCTTTCATATGTATCTGCTGTTCAACATCAGTTCTGCATTCCTTATGCCAATCATCCGTTTATCCACCCTCCTACTTGGCATGTGGGTGGAAGAAAAATATATTCATTTACTGTGGATGAAGTCATACAGTATATTCAAAGGAGAGCTGGCAATGTCACGAAAGGAAATATCTTGAAACTTGTTGAACATTGTGATGACAGTAGTTTATCGTCTTATCCTTTATCAAAAGATTTTGTACATGCCAAAATGCCTGTTTCTGATCTAATTAAACATCTTTCTATAAAGGATATAAAAAAAAGTCACTTGAATGCATGGTATAACCACAAGCAAGTTTGTAAGGAAAAACAATTTACCCTTGGAGCTTGAGAACCATAGCTGTATTCATTGTAACCTTAACACTACGGTTTTCTGGCTCCAACCCAGCAAACAAGATAAAGATATGGCACATCGTAGATTTGCTTGTGTAATACTTGCCATAATGCAGTCATTCTTAAGCCTGTGATACTGGAGAAGGATTGTACCAATCCATACAGTAATATATTGTCTCCACCACCTCCAATGCTCGTACAGCAGAAATCATTAGAGACTTTTGTCTTCATACCAACAAGTCGTCGATAGAAGAAACTGGATGTGCTGTCTGTGGGTTGTTGTTTCCATGTCAAGAGATGAGACCACTGAAAAGCTTGAAAGGATACTTGGACTTATTATGCGCTTCCGAGGTTACTAGAGCTGAAAGAACAAACTTGAATGAACGTGTTAGAGAATTAAGAGGTCCAGTCATAGACCATGCGTGCAATTCCATATGTTCTGTTTGTCGAGTGTCTTTGATCAATGGATCAGTACCTAAATATGCACTAGCCAATGGTTTCTGGATTGGTCATGTGCCTCCAGTACTCAAAGCTTTGAATACAATCAAACAGATGCTAGTAGCCAAAGTTCGGAAATCTTTGTGCTATGTCCACGTATTGGGCTTAGGTTTGCATAAGATGAAGGCACATCTTATTACATTTGAATCACTTATACAAAAAGTGTATGCTGCTCTTCTGCCTCCTGTATCAGATCTGGATGAAGTTTTAGCAGTACTATTTATCGGACCATGTAAACCCACATCACAAGAATTGAACTGTTTGCCATTGCTGGTGCAACAAAAGGCGGTGCAATCTGCTTTAGAATGGTTAAAGCTGAATTACTCTGCATATTCTGATATTGAAATCTCTTACAGCAATCTAGAAGGGTATCCAGAAGACATGCCGCCAGTTTCTATTGTTCATCATTTGTGCAGAAGAAAGTACTACCATTGACCGGTCAACCCACGCAAATAATGACAATCAAGGTGTTGGTGAAGGCAATTGCCCATTTTTTGTCCATGGATTAACTGGAGATGGTATATCTGCCAAAACAATGGCTGAATTAAAAGGCCTTGCTATGCAACACTGGGAATCTGGCAGAAAAGCATTGTGCATTGGTCATTCAACCTTGCCTAAAACCACATTCAACAACAGTGATCTATACCCTCAGATGTTTCCATGGTTATTTCTCTATGGGCTTGGAGGTATAGGTTCAAGTAGGACCAACATCTTGAATAAAATGCACATATCAAGACTACTTATGTATCAAGATAAACGGTTTCAAACAGATGTTGGTTTTCCATTTGCCACATTTAGTCAAGAACAGGTGAAAGCTGCTACTAGCGGTGTATATATTGCAACCAAACGAGCAAATTTCTGTAATGTTGCAGAGAGATTAATATCAATCAACCAAAATGTGCTTGCTGATCTTGCTAAAAGAATGGCAGATGGTGAAGTAGTCAAACCACAATTGGACAATGAAAGGGCATGCTTTTATGTGATCAATGATTTGAACACAGTGTCAGAGCACGTGGCCGGCTCATCGGCTTCAAAAAAACACATGCGTAATGAAATTTGGTCGTTGGTTATAAGCAAGGGTGCATTCTCCTGGTATATAACATTGTCTCCCGCTGACATAAAGCATCCAATATGCCTGTATTTTGCTGGCCACAATACAACCTGTACTCCAACAATACTCTGCACATCAGATGATGCTTACCGTTTAATATCCAAAAATCCTGTAGCTGGCGCTTGATTTTTCTATGTCATGGTAACTGCCTTTATTAAGTATGTACTGTGTGTTGACACAAATCTTGATGGTCTCTATGGTAATACATCTGCTTTTTATGGTTCGGTAGAACAACAAGGAAGGCTTACTCTCCATCTACATATGCTTATTTGGATAAGCGGCGGTCTCACACCTGACAAGGCGAGAGAAAAAATAATGGATACGTCTTTGAATTTCCAAAAGGCACTTGTCAAGTATTTAGAAGCTGCACACAGAGGAGACTTCCTGACCGGATCTATGGAGGATGTTGAGAAATATATGAGTTCAATTGAAAAAACTCATAATTACGTTGACCCTACCAAAACACTTCCAGAACAACCACCTATTGCTTGCTCAAACATCTGCTTAAATTGTACTTTATGTGACAACATTGCTGAATGGTGGAACTGTTTCCGACTTACAGTCAATGACTTGGTTTTTTGTTCAAATATACATATGTGCTATAGCGTGTACGACAACGATGGTAACAGAAAGAAGAACAAAGAACACAAAGGATGCTTAGACAATTCTTTGGGGCAAATGCAGAGCAAGATTCCCTTGTGCTTTATTCCCTCAGACTGAAGTAGATCCTGCTATGGGTGCACTCAATATGCATAAATCAGAATCTTGGATCAATACTTTCACTTACCTATTTTATTGTAATACAGATGTCACAAGCCTTTGTTCTGGGACAGCCATCAAGTTAGTGCTGCTTTATGTCACAAAATACATGACTAAGCCTACTCTAAAGACCTATGCTGCTTTCAAAGCTGTGTCCTCAATATTTGGAAAATATACAGATATTTTGAACGGCCCACTTATAAGACAAGAAAAGGCACAAACTCTTATGACAAAAATTGCAAATGTGCTCAGCACAAAATCTGGCATGGGATCCCCCATGATTTGTATGTACCTCCTAGGCCATCTGGACCATTATACTGATTATGAGTTTTCACTGCTGTACTGGCCTACCTTTGTATGAGAAGCAAGGAGGCCCTGGATGGTAGATAACCCTTCTGGTGATAATGCAGACTCGGATAAAATAACAATTGTCAAACAAAGAGGTAGAGTTGTTGGTTTGTCCCCAGTTTTTGATTATATATTCTGCGGATCAGAACTAGAAAATATGGCTCTATATGAATGGTCATCTCATAGCAAATGGATCAAATTAACCCGTCAAAGGGAAACCCTCTTATCTAGTTTTGATGCTTCAAAATATGGTTCTGGTCTTTCAACACTTAGTTCTGTGGTCATATGATTTTTGAAAGATCATCCCTTTGCAAACATGCATGCCACTTACATTTATCCTCCTCATTACAAATGAATACCTAGTTTTGTAGGCGGTTCCTTACCATGAAAGGATCAAGGAGATTGTGAGTGTTACTGTTCCACTATGCTTACCCTATTCAAACCTTGGTGATTGTGTTATGATTTAAAATCAGATACAGAATCTTGGGACTCTGCCTTTTCTATAACCAAGCTTGACAGTAAACATACAGTTGTTATAAAGAACATGAACATACATTACAAATGTATGGATGCTGCAGATGATTTTTATACACAATTGAAAAGTGGCGGAGCAGTATTACCAGGTATAATACCTACAGAATATGAGGTCAATGATATGCTGCAACATGATGAAAATGAAGAATTTGAAGGGTTAGACAAAGTTTGTGTTGACAGTGAAGATGTTTTATCCATTGTCATTGGTAAAAAAAAGAGCTGAAACAGAGAGCCGCTACCACAGAAATGGTATCCACTATGACAAACCTAGGCTGGCAAACACCCTTAATAGGTCAGAATTTCCTGCAAACTAGAAACATAGTGCCTATTAACCTGAACTGTGCAGCATCCTGTTGGAAAACAATTGTCAATAAAAAATGAGAAGCAATACTAAGTGAATGATCTTTGAAGTTGTTGGGCTCTTCCAGTTTAAGATCTTTTGGAGCCTTGATAGACCACCAAGGTGAGGTAGATGTAGTTGATCGTAATCATCTCTAGAAATACAGCATTAATGTTCAATGGGAGCCAACTATTACTAACATCTCAGATTCATTTGGACTGAACAAAGAACAAAATAGAGCATTCCAAATGGTATCAAATCATGCAGCGTCCTTTAATCCAGAACAACTACAAATGTATATGGGAGGAATGGGAGGCACAGGCAAGACTCAAGTGCTGCAAGCCCTTATACAATACTTCAAAGAGAGAGGTGAAACCCATTGGCTTGGCGTAGTAGCACCCACTGGCACATCTGCATCTTTGATTGGTGGATCAACATATTATTCTATGTTTGGTATTACCAATATGACAACTGTGTCAAATAAACAACTTGCGCAGATCAAGACATGGCTCCTTGGAATAGAATATATATATTTTTTGACAAAGTTTCAATGCTGTCTTGTCAAGACTTATATAGGATATTGGCTAGACTTGCTCAAATATTGGGTAGGCTGGATATTCTGTTCAGTGGTATGAACATTGTTTTTGCTGGAGATTTTGCCCAGCTACCCCTGGTCTTAGGACATTAAGCGTCCACGTTGTACAGCAGATCTGTAGGTATATCAACTGTAGATTTAAAAGAACAAGAAGCCGCTATTGGTAAGGCAGTATGGCATCAGATAATGACTTACAAAAAAACATGAGACAAAAACAACAATCTCCAGAAGATTTGGCTTTCCGTACTGCACTCAAAAATATGTGGTATAGGGCCTGTACCAATGCCAATATTCAATTCTTAAGAAGCCAATCTTTAAACACGTCAACTACTTGCCCACAACTCACAGATGAAAACTTTTGAAATGTTTCTATTATAATGGCACTAAACGTAGATAAAAACGCAATCAACACTCTTAGTAGCGAATGATTTGCCATCAAAAGCAACCAAACACTTACATATTTTTACAGTGAAGACACTCCATCTTCAAAAAATAACACTGTTCAAAGGAATGTATCTGCAAAATATGCGCAAACTAAACAACCCAAACAATTTTCCCTTGCAGTTCAACGTGCTATATGGGATCAACCACCTTCTTCATGTACCTCCCAAGTAGCAGGCAAATTATCATTATGTGTCGGACTTCCTGTAATCATAAAAAACAATGCTGCAACTGAATTATGCATCACCAATGGACAAGAAGGTTATATGTATGGATGAACATCCTGTATCGGATCCTTTGGACAAACCATGTCAGACACTTTGTTTGTGATTCTTAACAACCCACCTCAGCCCATCAAACTTGATGGTCTTCCCAATAATGTTGTGCCTATTGTGCGAATATCAGTAAATCTCAAATGTCGTATTACAAACAATGAAAGCATCTCATTATCTCGTTCTCAGGTGGAAGTACTAATTAACTATGCAATGACTGATTATGCAAGTCAAGGAAAAACTTGCCCATATAACCCTATTGATCTATCAAAATGTCAGTCTCACCAGGCATATTATACTGCTTTGTCACGCAGCACTACTGCAGCAGGGACATTGATAATAAAAGGCTTTAATCCTGTAAAAATACAAGGTAAAGCAAGTTGAGCTCTGAGCAAAGAATTTTGTGAACTGGAACTACTTGATGAGATAACCAAGCTACGCTACAAAGGTTGGCTCCCTTCAGGTTTTCATGATGCACTGAGACATTCAAATGTCATTTCATCATTTAGGAAGTGCAAATCTGAAGGTTATATGCCACCTAACCTTCACCCAGCACTTCAATGGAGTGTTAATGATCCACTTAATGATGACTCGTTATCTTATATCAAATGGCAGCTGATCAGCTTCGATAAGTTAATGGAACCGCTACCTTCTTCTAAATGCACCTTCGTTCCTGCTCAAGGAGCCCAACCTGCAGCCCAAGAAGTATCAAATAACCAAAAACAAAAGCTATATGATGTAAATGACATGCCTATGAATAAACGAGCAGACCTTTTGATCAATGAAACCATGGTTGAGCCATCTATGGAATACCATATTCCTACAGGTATAACTTGGAACAACAACAGTTGTGCATACGATGCTGTTATGACAATCTTCTACAACATGTGGAAAGAAGATGCATCCCCTTGTGGTCTTCTATATTCCAGACCTTAGGAGCTCAACCGGTATGCTATCTGGCAAAGGATTTTTCAGACGTTGATAGACAAACACTTAATCTAGAGTATGCACAAGACAACCTGAGAACTCGTCTAAATACACGGAATCCTGCCATTTTCATATTTGGAGATATGATGAGTGTTCATTCTGTTATTGAAGAATTAGTTACTGTTAGAAAAAATATCTACACATCAACCCTTCTGTGTCCAGGTAGTCATGCAATCACCAGATGTTCCTTCAAATCCAAATCTTGTCAAATTGTACTCCTCAACACGTGTCAGCAATCTATTCAGGCCCATATTACTAAGCTGGACTTCACCACAAATTCTAAATGTCATGTATGTGCCACCCTTTTGGCGTAGGGTGCATCTGATATACCCAACACCTATCTTAGCATTTGATATCTCATGGGTAGATACTTTATTAAACTTTCATCTGAACATACCAATACATGGACCGAATATTCAATAATATGTGCTAAAAGGTGTCATATATTTTGCTGACCAACATTTCACTTGCCACTACATTGATCCCTCCAGGAATATATGGTTTCACAATGGTTTAGTAAATGGTAGAAATATGACTCTTGAATTGCAGGCTTTAGATAACTTTGATATGAATAAATGTAGAGACAGACAGGCATCTGTTGCTATATATGTGAGATTATAGATACTTTAGTATCACATTTGCCATGATTTGATTCTGTTAGTGTACAGTCATTGCCGTCCCATGGTAGGATAGGGTAGGCTAAAATTCCCATGAAAGTCCGTGTATGAATACCATTGTTTGTACTACATATATTTATTTGCGTTCCGAAGTATGCAACAAGCAACTGATGTATCTCAAGGTGTCTCATCACATGAGCCCCATGACTAGATTCACTGGGAGATGTCCATAGCATACTTGGTACGTGATCAAATGTATGTAGTATGGGCTCTGGTCATTCATGCGTGGACTTTTCTGGGTAATGTCAACCAACCAACCAACCATGGGTAACTGGTGATCATTGGATCTTCTGTGAAAACTATGCCTTAATACAAAATTTTTGATTACAGGTTACCATATTATATAAGTGTATACAAACAATGTTTTTTTTTCTTATTTTTTGTTTTTTTTAAAAACTACATATTAGTAATAAATTATTGATTACTGTATTATGTAAGTAATTGTGTATATAAATGTTTTTTATTTCTTTTTTTTTCTAATTCAATATTTTATTTTAGAAAACTACATCTGAAGAGGAACATTTTTATGTCATATTACTATACAGTGGCTCAAAAAACTGTCCCAATGTTTCATACATTTTGAAAGATGACATTAGCATGAAAGATTGGAAGTACCTAAAATTCCGATTAAATCAGGTAAAATACTATGGCATTGTGGCTACAGATCAAACCTAGGATTATGTAATTAGGATCAGAACTGATGGAATAATGGCTATTTTAAGATATTCACTCATTGGAACAGTTTTTTGAGCATCTCTAATTTTAGTATTTAATACTTTGTATGTCCTCCATTTGCCTTGATAACTGCTTGAATCCTTCTAGACATGCTTTCTATCAGTCTTTGGCATACCTCTGGTGGTATTCCATCCTACTCCTTTGCAACCCTCTCTCACAATTCATGCACACCATGAGGAGGTGTTTCATACTGTCTAAGCTGCTCTTTGAGGTACTCCTAGAGGTGTTCAATAGGATTGAGATCAGGGGATTGGGCTGGCCACCAGAGAACATCAAAGTTGTTGTCCTCAAACCACTTTTCAGCCCTTTTGGAGGTGTGTTTGGGGTTATTGTCCTGTTGAAAGTAGCGGGCACCCACCTCTATCTCCAACTTCTCAAAGCTCTCCTTTGCTTCATCATCCAAAATTTCACAGTACTGCTCAGCATTCATGATCTCCACCACCTCCACCAGCTTTTTTACTCTATTCCAACCTGCAGCCCCATACCATGAGATTATTCCCTCCTCCATGCTTCACAGTAGGTGTAGTTGTTCAGTATGAATATTTTAAAATGGCCACTACTCCATCAGTTTTGATTCCAATTACATAATACTAGGTCTAATCTGTAGCCACAATGCCATAGTATTTTACCTGATTTAATCAGATTTTTAGGTACTTCCAATCTTTCATGCTAATGTCATCTTTCAAAATGTATGAAACATTGGAACAGTTTTTTGAGCCACTGTAGGAACTTTCCTCTTTGTAGCAGACTGATACCCCTCCTCCTTCAGTGCATTCCTGATAGTCTGAGGACAGACAGGGTTGGAAATGATGTTGTTGATAAAATCAGTGGCCTGGACGGCTGTATCAAGTCTCCCAGTGGAGATTTGTCAAACAATAGCCTGTTTATCACATGGAGTAAGCTTAGCAGGATGACCTCCAGGATGGTTTTCCTTGTCCACCTCCAACTCTCTACCAATCCTCCTAATAGTAGACCTCCCTAGACCAGTTTGAGCCTCAATTTGATGCAGGGAATACCCTTGAGCAAGGAGAGAAGCAACAGTAGAGCACTTTGCAGGAGGAATCACTTTCATGATGGTGTTTGAAGGTCAAGATGTGGTTCAACCAACTTGAACCACTCCAAAATATGTCCAAACATAGTCACATGACTTTATTTATATTCTCCCATGCAACTTACTCTTTAAAATAGGGATAAACCTGCAGAGTTAAAGATGCTCAAAAAACTGTCCCAATGAGTGAATATTTTAAAATGGCCACTACTCCATCAGTTTTGATCCAAATTACATAATCCCAGGTTTGATCTGTAGTCATGATGCCAAGGTATTTTACCTGATTTAATTAGATTTTTGGGTCCTTCCAATCTTTCATGCTAATGTCATCTTTCAAAAAGTATGAAACATTGGGACAGTTTTTTGAGCCACTGTATTATATAAGCATTCATGTATATCAAGTTTTAATTTCAAATTTCACTTTTTAATATTTTATTTTTCTCAAAACTACATTTTAACACAGAACTTCAGACATAATGTAACCATATTATGTAAGCATTTGTGTATACAAAAACTATGCGTTTTCCAGCAATCTTTTCATTGTGTCTTTCACCAGTCTCGAATTTATTATGCTTCTTTTATCTCCAATTGGAGGTGGGCTAGGCTTATTCTTGTATTCCTTCGCCTTTTGAGGCTATCCGTCACCTTTTTTTCTGCACATTCATGTTGGTCTTCTTCTATTACCACTCTTATATGTCTTATCATCCATGTTGTGGTCGCTGCTTCACATGTCAAGAGTTTGTTTAGGCCCAACTTACTTTTTGTCGCTCTGTATCTTGGTTGGTCCATCGCGTTGGTCCGCATCCTAATGGTGTCTCCTAGTATTGGGGTTTCCCATAAACTGTATCTCAAAACCTGTCACCTTGATAAGTTCTCTCAAACCATAATCCACTGCCTGTTTCCACTTTCTCTTCTTCATCATTGGCACATGAGCCTCCCATGTCAATAATTATCACGTTGTGGGAAACAGCTCCATTTGCAGTGTCAGGATTTTCCGTTGTGTCTATGGTTTCTTCTTCTTCTATAAATACTCTGACCACATCTTCAGTACCTTCTGCCTTCTATCTTCTTTGATATTTTATCACTTTCTAGGTTTCCATATGCATTCCATCACCTGGGCTTCCTGCTCAGCATTTGGTCTTCAATTTGTTACTAAATTCATTAAAGATATTTGAAATCTGTTATAAGCTAAGTATACCTTGACTTCATACTTTTCTGAGGCTGAAATATTTTGCATAATCACTTGTTCATCCCTTACATACTTTCTTCATACCATGCCAATCTCCAACATTCCATCCACTACTAGTGTAATTATCAGTTTTACTCGCAATGATTAAAAACACTTATGTCATATGATATAGAAGGGATTTAATGTAGTTTTGTAAGTGTTCTCCTCATACTAACATTACATACTAACCTTAAAACCTGTCCAGATACATTTATTATATATGCCTTATGTACAATAAAAAGTATGGAACCCAAAACCTGTGTTTTGGGTCTTTGATCGTATTCACTCCTTGTTTCCTTATGAACATCTTCAAACATAGTAGTTGTGTCAGTCATTTCCTCATACTTGTATCTATTCATTGTTCTCGCATATTCACAACCCCATGATAGACCTACAAATTTAACTTTGGTGTCCTCACACATCCAACTATGGCTTTTCTGGTATAAAAATGCGTGCTAAAGCAAAGAAGGGTCATTATCAGGTCATACAGAGGTATACTGATGTTCTTGAAGTTCTCAAGCCCCACAATCTTGTATTCTTGTAGGTTTTTTTCTCTCTTTCATTCATCCATGCTTGCTCATATTGAACTGCAGAAGTTATACTCACCATGACTACAGCCATCACCTCACAATCAAGGCTTTTGACAAATTTGGTGCTCTCACCGCTACATTTCATACCCATAAGAAGCAAAAGTACGACAAAGTGTGGTCATACTCAAACTCCGGTGAACCATTTAAATGGAACTCAAAAATAATCGTTGTCGACCACGTTGTTTGTCCCAATCCAGAAAAGCCTGACTTTACCTCGACGGGAAAGGATCGTGTATGGCTAATCTTACAAATTGTACTTTAAATCATCAACATTTACTTCCTCATAGTACGGCCACATTTCAATTGTTCGAGATGCAGACAAGGTCCGAGGAAACATATTCATATTCAAATAAAGGCATGTTCCTGCAGTACTTGTCAATCCTTTCCTCACTATATTTAGTTTTCAATTTTGCCCTACAATTTAGCATATATTACAAACGCACAAAAAATGACATGTTATTACATAAATTGTTTAATAAGAGTGAACATATATCTCCCATTTACAATCAGTTAGATCTCGGTTACGCCGTGCTTGCAACGGCCCATACAAGCAGGTCACACTGAAACAGATTGTAAACCACAGTACAATATACTAACTACATTGTACCTGAAAACAGATTGTAAACTAGATGGTACAGATTTAGTCTATTGAAATTCGTTATAAGAAGACTCCCCCTCAGTACAATATCATTGACTGAGTGTGGAGTACGAGAGGCGTCAATATAAGTAGTGGAGGACAAAGAAACCTTTGCCCCATGATGTGATATCGAGGAAATGCAATCGAGGTCAATGATATCGTCATTGTGTGCGTACTAGCGCTAACAGGCAGGTTAAATACAGGTGGGAGATAAAAGACTTCAAGTACTTCATTTCATAGAATTTTAGATAGGATCAAAAATTCAGTTATACACATAACAAGTTAAGCGACATAAAA